>PVJS01028148.1:0-25720 GCA_004027185.1 Glis glis
GCCTTGGATGGGGGCTGCATGTTACCCAAAGATTCTCCAGAGGAGCCCTGTTTGCAGGAGTGTATCTTCCATTCCTTGAGTAAATCCTCGCCAGACAATAAAGCCCCGCTACAGATAAAAGAAGAAAATCCTGTCTTCAAAGTTCCTCTATGTCCACGGGAAAGTTCAGAGACAGAGAATGTTTTTGATGACAGGAAGGTTTGTGTTCAGTGTTCAAGGATTTTTATTAAAATAGCTGTTTGTGATTTCATCGAGATATTAATAAATATTTCTGTTTAGGGTACTGGTTCTAATGAGCCAATAAAAATTAAAACCAGGTCAGTCCATGGAGGATGTGAACTTGCATCAGTTCTTCAGTTAAACCCATGTAGAATTGCTAAAACAAAGTCTCTGCAAAACAACCAAGGTATGTACACCATAAATAGAATTTCTACTTTTTTTAATGACCTTAAGTTGATTATTATTTACTTTGAATACATTAAATTGAGCCAGGCATGGTGGTGCACACCTTGTGATCCTAGTACTTGGGAGGCTGAGGCAGGAAGATCACAGGTTCAAGAACAGCCTCAGAAAGTAGTGAGACTCTCATCAACCTCGTGAGACCCTGTTTCAAAGTAAAAATAAAATAGGGCTGGAGGTGTAACTCGGAAGTAGAATGCCTCCAGGTTCAACCCCCAGCGCCAAAAAAGAAAAAAGAATACATTAAATTGTTTTAGGGAAAAAAACTTTCTCTTCCTGCATGTTTCTGTGTGTATGGGATGGTTCTCATTGGTTTCATTTACCTGTGATTTGTTCTGCTCTTGTAAGCTTTTTGAAAAAATGAATTGAATACCTACTTTGAAAAAGTTAATCCAAATACCTACTTTTATTTTTTATTTATTTATTTGTATGTGTGTGTGTGGTGCTGGGGATTGAACCCAGGGGCATTCTATCTCCAAACTATACACCCAACCCTGTTTTTTATTTTTTATTTTGAAACAGGGCTCACTAAGTTGCGGAAGGCCTCACTAAGTAGCTGAGGCTGGCCACGAACCAGCGATCCTCCTGTCTCAGCCTCCCAAGTACTGAGATTACAAGCATGTGCCACCACACCCAACTCGAATACCTACTTTTATAAGCAATTTTATGGATAATTTTATATAATTATTTGTTTTCTTTACAAAAACTTTAAAATTTTAAACTCTACAGAATTTTTAAGAACGAAAGAACTTTCATCAGCTAAACCTTGTTTCTTACCCTGTGGATAACCTGTTCTTTTTCTTTGCATTTACATGTTTATAAGTTTACTCTGTTTTAAAGGAGTCCCTTTGTTTTCAGGCATCAAACATTTCTATAATTTGGATACTGTATTTTTAATACTTTTATTGGTGCATTGTAGTCTCACATCATGTCGTTCATAGTGATAGTGACATGCACACAGCACTTCGTGAGTTTTCCCCCAGCTCCCTCCCCATTCCCCTGCCTTCCCCATACAAGATATTGAGATTGGCATTGGTATTCTCACATATGTACATAATATCAGTGGAAGTGCTTCCTTCATTAATTCTTTCTCTTCCCCAAAACCAACTCCCTTACTCCACTGGAGTTTCTCTTCCATTATCTGAAGTCTTTCTTATATCATACTCTTCATTGGCAAATTATGGCTTATTTTCCTTTTTTCCTGAAGCACATTCTTTGCTTTTTCTTCCAACAAGGGTTTCAGTCTGTCTATGAAAAACTTTTTCACTTTCATTCCTCTTTTTTAGCTTTTTGTTTTTTTCATGATTGCTATAGGGATTATAATATGCCTATTTAACTTTTTACTACATTTCATATAACTGTCATGTCTTATATCCACATAAAGTACATTGAAAATCCCTCCAGACAATGTTATAATTTTAACTTTCTAGAAAACATTTTTATTGATACATAAATCACATACCATAAGAATCACCCATGAAAGTGTCCAGATTAGTGGTTTTGGTATATTCCCAGAGTTGTACAACCATCATTATAGTCTTAAGTTTAGAACATACACGTCACCCTCTATTCCTGTTCTTCCTCCCCAGTCCTAAGTACCACTGACCTACATTTTGTCTCCAAAAATTTAACTAGTCTAGATGGTTCATATTTCCACCAGCATTGCTTGTGTGTTCCAGCTTCTCCATATCTTCACTAACACTTGTTCTTTATCTTTTTAATTCTAGCCATCTTATGGGTGTGAAGTAGTATCTCATGATTTGCATTTTTCTGATGGCTAATGATGTTGAGCATTTTTTCATATCCTTGTTGGCCATTTGAATTGTCTGTTCAGATTCTTTACCCAGTTTTAGTTGGGATATTTATCTTTTTAATTATGTGTTGTAAGAGATCTTTATATATTCTAGATACAAACCCTTTACCAGACATGATTTTCAAAAAATTTTCTGCCATTCTGTGGGTCCCATAGCATTTTTAAATGATAAGAGTTTTCTAAATCAGTGTGTTTTTTGTGTGTATGGGTACAACATTAGGGATTGAACCCAGGGCCTTGTGCATGCTAGCTAGGCAAGTGCTCTACCACTGAGCTACATCCCCAGCCCCACCTTTTTTTTGTTTTTTTGATACAGGGTCCCACTAAGTTGCCCAGGCTGGCCCCAAACTTGTGATCCTCCTGCCTCAGCCTCCTCAATAACTGGGATTACAGGTGTGCGCCACCACATCCAGCTTTAAATCAGTGTTTTAATTGCATATTTTTTTCTCCCTATTTAAGATGCATCCTTTGAAAATATTCAGTGGAGTATAGATCCAGGAGCAGAACTTTCTCAGTATAAAATGGATATTACTGTAATAGATACCAAGGTAAGTTAAAAAAATAAATAAAATAAAACCAAAACCTATTTGGTTCTTATTCTAGAGAGTTAGTCAACCTCCTCTCCTGACCCACTGTGACCTTGAGACAGTTAGATACTACTTAAAACCTACATTTATTCAGAAAACAAAGAAAGATGCTTGTGCTTCCAACTTCATGGTATTTTTGAAAGGGTAATAATACTTTCTGACTTTAAAAGCCTTTGGAGGGTGCTGGAGGAAAGTCCACCAAGTACTATGTGCATGTATGTCACTATCACTATGAACTACATTATGATGTGACTATAATGCACCAATAAAAGTATTAAAAAATATATATAAAAGAAATGCAGCTTAAAGCAAAAAAAGCTTTGCTGAAAAACATTAATATACTTTTTAAAATAATGCAAATTCTAGTTACATATTTTAAATAATTTCCCAATTGACTACTTTTTTTTTTTTTCTTGGTACCGGGGATTGAACCCAGAGGCATTCTACCTCCGTGCTACACCCCCAGCCCTATTTTTTATACTTTATTTTGAAACCGGGTCTCACGAAGTTGCGGAGGGCCTCACTAAGTAGAGAGAGAGACAGAGACAGGGAGAGAGACAAAGAGAGAGCACTGAGGCTGGCCGCGAACCCGGATCCTCCGTCTCCGCCTCCCAAAGTACTGGGATTACAAGCGTGCGCCACCACGCCCAGCTTGACTACTTTTTTTAAATGCTGTATTTTATTTAATTAAAATTCATAGCAGAAATATTTGTTTGCCTTACAGGTTCTATATAGTTTAAGAAATTATCTTTCACTTGTAGCATAGTGATAAAATATTTAATAGTTACTAAGTATATACACATAAAGAAATCAAATTCAATTATTGAAATTGTCTTACTGTACACTGACATTCATTACCATGAGGCAGATTAGGAAAGAAGACAGGGAAAGCTCAAAGGAGTTCAGTGGTAAGTAAGACTCCCTCCCCTTGGCAGGATCCCTCCTTTTCTGTGCTTGAGAAAAGATGCTTGTATATTAAAGCTAAAATGTTTTATGGGCAATGAAACCTAAATCTCTGTTCCTAGAGTATAAAAGTAAATACAATTTAATGCTTAGAAATAGTAAAAATTTTTATGTATTACCATGAGTTTTGGTAAAAAGTAAATATAAAGCCATAAAGAAGTATTAAAATTTCGGATTTCAAAAATATTTATTCAGGATGGCAGTCAGTCAAGATTAGGAGGCGAGACAGTAGACATGGACTGTACGTTGGTCAGTGAAACCGTGCTTTTAAAAATGAAGAAGCAAGAACAAAAAGAAAAAAGTCCAAGTAAGATTTATTTTGTGTTTGTTTTTTTATTTTAATAAAAATTTGGAATGAATTTTAATCATACCATTATATTGATTAGCACAATGACCTCTTCTTCATAAACCAGGTTTTTTCCTGCTCTGTTAATTATATGTTCCTCTTAGGAAAGCTCAGTTTCAGTATTTCAGAAAAAAATCTTGAGCCAAAATTCTAATTTTATTTCAGAAAGAATTCAGATTGATTCTAGGGGTCAACAAACTACATCCAGCTGCCAGTTTTGTAAGTCGTTTTATTGGAGCATAGCCTCATTCATTTGTTTCTATGTTGCCTCTGGTCGCTTGCCCTATGTAAGGGCAGGATTGAGTAGTTGGTGCAGAAACCTTATGGCTCCACAAGACTAAAATATTTATGGTCTGGCCTTTTAAGAAAATGTTTGATCATGAGTTTAGACAATTTTTCATAAAGAATTTAAAGAGTCCTGTGTTACAGTTATGATTTTCTAAAGCAATTTGATAAGAAAAATGTATTTCTACTAAGAAGTATTAGTATATATTTGCTAGATAGCACTAAGAAAAATAGTGTATATGCTGGGTTAATCTGCCTCTGTAGATAAGGGAGTTCAGTCAAAACAGGGGTCTAACAGCCCTTTTTTTTTTTTTTTTTTTTTGCGGTACCGGGGATTGCACACAGGGGCGTTCTACCTCCGCGCTACGCCCCCGGCCCTATTTTTTTGTGCTTTATTTTTGAAACCGGGTCTCATGAAGTTGCAGGGGCCCTCACTAGGTAGAGAGAGAGAGACAGGGAGGGAGGGAGGGAGGGAGAGAGAGAGAGAGAGAGAGATATAAAGCGCGCGCGCATGCGTGCTGAGGTTGGCCACGAACTCGGATCCTCCGGTCTCCGCCTCCCAAAGTACTGGGATTACAAGCGTGCGCCACCATGCCCGGCCTTCTAACAGCCCTTTGTAGTGAAAAACTGTTAAATCTTCACCTAAAACCTTGATTTCCCAAAAGAGAAGGGACCAATACAAGGATTTGGGTTAGTACTGCCCAAGCATCACTGCTAGCTGTAGGAGCACATGACCCGAGGACAGGTAGACTCATAACCATTGTCATTATCACCCTGTGTGTTGACAGATTCGAGCCTAGGGAGGCAGTGCTAAAGCAGAGGCATTTCTCAGTGATCATCTGCTAGAAACTGAGGACATTTAGGCAGGATGTGTATTCTGCCTATTTCCGGCCAAAAAATAAAACAGCTAATCTTGCCCGACTTCTTTTGAATCAACTGCTCACTTGTTGCCATGAATGCAGTGAGAGAAAATTTCACTAGTGTTGGTTCTTTTTGTTTTTTGTTTTTGTTTTTGTTTTGTTTTGTTTTGTGTATGTGTGTGTGTGGTACTGGAGATTGAACCCAGGGTATTCTATCTCTGAGCTACACCCCTAGCCCTTTTTTTATTTTTTATTTGGAAATGGTCTTGCTAAATTGCTGAGGCTGGCCTTGAACCTGCAATCCTCCTATCTCAGCCTCCCAAGTACTGGAATTATAGACGTGTGCCATCACACCCAGGTAGTATCACATTTTAAAAACATGTGGAATAGAAGACATTGTTGAGACCATATTTTGAAAAATCCATCCCAGAACCGGGCGTGGTGGCACACACTTGTAATCCCAGTACTTGGGAGGCCGAGACCAGAGGATCTGGGTTCGAGGCCAGGCTCAGCTAATTATAGTGAGGCCCTCCACAACTTAGACCCTGTTTTAAAATAAAGAACAAAAAATAGGGCTGGGGTGTAGCTCAGAGGTAGAATACCCCTGGGTTCAATCTTCAATACTGCAAAAAAAAAAAGAAAGAAAAATCCATCCCATAAAGTAAACCTTTTTAACACTTAAGATTGGTTAAAAATGAAACATACCAATAAAAATTCCCAATTACTGCTAATATTTTAATTTTAGAAATGTTTTTTGTACCCTACTCTGTGTTAGACTTACAAGGTGCTGTGATAGATCAGTAAGGATATAGTATCTTCAAATATTTTGCCATCAGAAGTCAGACCAACAACAACAAAATAAGTCAACAAGTTAATATTGTACTTAAAGCATAGGCAGAGTGCTTCGGGAATGTATAACATAGTATCTGCTACACAGAAGTTATGTTTTATTTACAGATCTGATCCTCAGCATGAAAAATAAATATTTAATTTATTCAGTAAATACCAAGCAAAAATTCTGACTAGGAAGTAGTTTAGAAACTGGGGATAATAAACAAAAGTACCTATCTAATAGAACTTGCATTCTAAAGGGGGAAAAGCAAGCAAGTGTATTTTATAATACATGATGGTAAGTAAAGGAGAAAAAGCATAAGAGGGATGGAGCACTATGGATTGGGAAAGCTCATCGTTATTGTATATAATTTCACCTAGTCGATGTTGTGTCATATTTGTTAGCCAAATTTCTTAAAATCCCTATTTTTAAAATGATTATGTAATGAGAAATGTAGTTAAATCTCCAAAGATACTTAGTGCTTTTATATATCAAACAGGGAATTGAATTCATTATTTCTATCAATTTTAAACTACCAAGTGCTAATGATGATTTATGAAATATCTTTTGCTTCTTTCTTTGGCACTGGGGATTGAACTCAAGGTCATTTTACCTCTGACCTGCTTTTTTGTTGTTGTTGTTGTTGTTGTTAAACAGGGTCTAACTAAGTTGCTGAGGCTGGCCTCAAACCTGTGAACCTCCTGTCTCAGCCTCCCAAGTACTAGGATTACAGGTGTGCATCATCACACCCACCTATTTTTTGCTTCGCCTTTAGAAAAATAAGACAAGTAAAATTCTATAGACTTTAATGTCTACTATTATACACCTTTTGTTTAAACTTAGTATTTTTCATCATTTATTATGATATATTTTCTGTTCTTCATAGCTTCTTTGGTAAGACTTCTTTTGGTTTATATGAATATACATGAACTGATAGGAAAAATAATGTATGTAAGGGATTTGATTATATGATAGTAACAAAAACTAGCATTCTTTTCTCATGAGTAAAGGTTATTTGATGTCCTAACATAAAGCCTTTGTAAATGCACAGTAACTACCAGGACTTGAAAGTTTAGTCTTGCTTCATGCACGAATTATAGGAATTAAACTTCATCATAAGAATCACAATTTAAGAAGTGTCTGTATTTTATTCTTATTTTCTTTGTACTAGGGATTGAAACGAGGAGCATTCTACCTCTGAGCTATACCCTCAACCCTTTTTATTTTAAATTTTGAAACAAGATCTTGCTAAGTTGCTGAGGCTGGCCTCAAACCTATGATCCACCACGCCAGGCTAAGACAATTCTTTAAAAAATTATTACAATATAGATTTCAGGCCTAGTTGTGAAAAGTGTTCTTTCCGTGAATAGACATATGTAGAGATGTGCGTGTGAACACATGGTAAAAAGATGATTCTAAAAATACTAAATACTAAAAATACTAGTTGTAAACTGTAATGTTAAGAGTGCAGATTCAGTAACTATAACAAATTTTAATATATGTAATGAAGTATTTAAAGACTTCATTACAGGAGTATTTAGACTTCATTACAGGAGGATTGCGGGTTCAAGGATAGCCTCAGCAACGTAGCAAGACTCAGCAATCTAGCGAGACCCTGTTTCAAAAACAATCCCCAGTACCACCATCAAAAATAAAAATTAAAAATTGTCTTTAAACATGTCATTACATACATTGTAGTTTGTTACCCATTTCCATTCACTGAATTAACACTCTTTTTTTTTTTTTTTTTTTTCCAGTACCGGGCATTGACCGCAGGGGCGTTCTACCTCCGCGCTACATACACCCCCGGCCCTATTTTTATATGCTTTATTTTTGAAACCGGATCTCACGAAGTTGCGGAGGGCTCACTAGGTAGAGAGAGAGAGAGAGAGAGAGAGAGAGAGAGAGATTGCCCGCGCGTGCATGCGCGCTGAGGTTGGCCGCGAACCCGGATCCTCCGGTCTCCGCCTCCCAAAGTACTGGGATTACAAGCATGCGCCACCACGCCTGGCTGAATTAACACTCTTAACAAGACAGTTTACATTTCTTCAGATCATCTTTTACATGTCTACAAACACTTCATACATCTATTCACTGAAATAAGTCTTCAAAGTGAAGTCCTTAATCCACATGTAAGACTCTTGTTTTAAAGAAATGTCTCTAAGCCGGGCGTGGTGGCGCAAGCTTGTAATACCAGTACTTTGGGAGGTGGAGACCGCAGGATCAGGGTTCGTGGCCAGTCTCATCTCTCTCGCTCTCTCTCTCCCTCTCCCTCTCTCTCTCTCCCTCTCTCTCTCTCTCTCTCTCTCTCTCTCTCTCTCTTTCTCTTTCTCTCTCTCTCTCTCTCTCTCTCAGTGAGGCCCTCCGCAACTTCGTGAGACCCGGTTTCAAAATAAAGTATAAAAAATAGGGCCGGTGGCATAGCGCGGAGGTACAATGCCCCTGCGTTCAATCCCCGGTAACCGAAAAAAACAAAAAGAAAGAAATGTCTCTAAAGACCTCATTACATTATTTTCCGCCAGTCACCACAAGTTGCATGGAAAGCAGACGCTTGCCCATTGTTCTAAGCCAATACTTTCTTACATAGATGGAGAGAGAAAAATGAATGATAGCCTGGAAGACATGTTTGATCGGACAGCACATGAAGAATATGAATCCTGTTTGGTAGATAATTTTCCCCAGGTAGCAGATGAAGAGGAGGAATTGTCCACTACCACAAAGAAACCAAACAGTAAGGGTATTTTCTCCTAAGTATAGCTTCTCTGTTAAACTGAGTGTAGTAAACTAAGTCATCAAGTTAATTAACAGATGCTTGATAAAGCAAATTAACAAAGTTCCATGTTTCTTGAATAAATTTCTTCTTTTTGCTATTTTTTATTTTGAAATAACTTTAGATTAATAAAAATGTTCCAAAAAGTAGTTAGTTCAGGGGGTTCTCCTATAACTTTCATTCAGCTTCCCTTTATGTTAACATCTTACATAACCATAAAATACTTATCAGAATGAACAAATCTTGGTAAAATACTATAAATTTCTTTATAATATATGCATAAAGCTTTTACATTTTTTAAGAAGTTTCTGTTAATTTAATTATTGTAATAGAGTCTAAGGACAAAATTTTACAGAAAATTCAGACCCATTTTCTGCTATGAGTGCTTTAAGAAGTAAATGTAAAAAAAGATATTTGAGCTGGGCATGGTGGCGCACACTTGTAATCCCAGTACTTTGGGAGGTGGAGACCGGAGGATCCGGGTTCGTGGCCAGCCTCAGCTGTCTCTCTCTCTCTCTCTCTCTCTCTCTCTCTCTCTCTGTCTCTCTCTCTCTCTCTCTCTCTCTACTTAGTGAGGTACTCTGCAACTTCCTGAGACCCGGTTTCAAAATAAAGTATAAAAAAATAGGGCCGGGGATGTAGCGCGGAGGTAGAACGCCCTTGGGTTCAATCCCTGGTACCGCAAATAAAAAAGATATTTGAATTGTCAATGTGCACATAAAAATCTAGGCAATATAAATGATGTAACTAAACATATATATATATATGTGTGTTTATATATATTATATATAGTATATATTATCATAATATATATAAAATCAGTTTTAAGATCTGTTACATTAGAAGCAGTAATTTTATTTTATTTTATTTTTTTTTTTTTTTTTGCGGTACCGGGGATTGAATGCAGGGGCGTTCTACCTCCGCGAGAAGCAGTAATTTTATAATGTAGGGTAGTAATCAAAAAACAACACTCTTGATTGCAACTCCAAGTAGATCATTTGGATTAAAAGTTAAAATTCTTGCTACATATCTCATTTTTTTTTTACTGAGTAAAGCAGTTAGAATTTTTAATCTGGTGTAGAGGTTGCTTCCTACTGGTTTAAATGAACACATCTTCCATTATAGCATAGTCTATCTTGCGTATGCTTTGCTTATGCTTCCATCAGCTTTCTTTTTTTTTTTTTTTTTTTTTGCAGTAGATTGAACTCGGGCATTCTACCTCCAAGCTACACCCCCAGCCCTATTTTTTTTTCTTTTATTTTGAAACAGGGTCTCACTAAGTTGCAGAGGGCCTCACTAAGTAACTGAGGCTGGCTGCGAACCTGTGATCCTCCTGTCTCAGCCTCCCAAGTACTGGGATTACAAGCGTGCGCCACCACGCCTGTCTTCCATCAGGTTTTTAAAATAACAACCCCCTTAGCTCAAAGTGAATGAGACTCTAACCAAAGGTATAGAACAGCAGGCATTTGCTTGCTCAGTCCATGGCAAAAACTTGATCAAATAAATTTTGTAATAAAAATTTATAGCTATCCAGTACACTTTTTTCCTCCAAGAACATTTTGCAAATTGACTTCACTTCAAAGAAAAAGAATTTTTTTACAAAGGTGTACTTATTAATTTCTGTCCTTATTTTAAAGTTAGGCATGAGACTGACCATCTGAAATTTTCTTATTTTGCTTTTGTGAAAATATTGTACTATTCTTTTAATCTCTGACAACTTCTTTTTTCTAAAGTCTCCCTAAGATTCAGTCTTTCTCTCTCACATATCATTTTCTATCACAGCTTTTATTAACATCACCAAAAATTACTCCAAATCTGAATGTCTAGATTTGACACTCTGATCTTACATTTCTGAGTAATTGCTAGATGACTTTTGTATCTCTTCAGATTAAACTTAACATGTCTAAGCCAAGTCTCATTTATTTCCTACTAAATTATTTCTTATTTTTCCCAGTCACTCGGGCATATATTTTAGGATTTGTTTTATTTTCTCTGCTCCCATATCACAAAGCCCTACCTGGTCTTCCTTCATATGAAAGAACAAGTTTGGAGGGAATAATATCAAAGAGCTCAATTCTAATACTTATCTAGACATTCATGTGGAAGTGTTTAGTAGGCAGTGGGCATGTGTTTAGAGTTTGGACAAGAAATTCAGAATAAACAAATAATTTGGGGGCAGGAGGTCAACAGCAAGTAGATGGTGCTTAAAACCAATAAAATAACTAAGATCATCAAGGTATTGAAAATAAATAGAAACATTTCAGGTTCTGACCTCTGGGGCATGGCAACTTTTAAGACCTCAGAAAAGCAGAAGAACCAGCAAAGGAAATTGAGGAGCTTTAGCTTGTAAAGTAGGAGGGAAGCAGAGATGTACTGTTCCGGAAGCCAGGTGAAGATGTTTTTGTGTATTTATTACACTCAGCCTAGTCCTCTCTTCTATTTTTCTCCCCAAATTTGATCTTCCTTTGCCTCTCCAGGTCTCATTAACCTGAGTACCCATCTACCCCGTTGCTAAAGGTAGACATGTGGGGGTCATATTTGATTTCATTTTCACCTCACCATCATGACTAGTCTTAATATCCTGGCGGTACTATCTCCAAAATATATTTCATGTCACTTCCCTTCTCTCTGTCTTGGCAGCCACCAACCTAGTCCAGATCACTGCCATCTCACCTATTGCAGGCCTTCTTTTTTTTTTTTTGCAATATCAGGGATTGAACCCAGGGGCGTTCTACCTCCGCGCTGCACCCCCGGCCCTATTTTTTTATACTTTATTTTGAAACCAGGTCTCACGAAGTTGCGGAGGGCCTCACTAGATAGAGAGAGAGAGATGGGGGGGAGGGAGAGAGAGAGAGAGAGAGCTGAGTCTGGCCGCGAACCCGGATCCTCCGGTCTCCACCTCCCAAAGTACTGGGATTACAAGCGTGCGCCACCATACCCAGCCTATTGCAGGCCTTCTAACTGATCTTTTTATTATCAGTTATTTCTCCTCTACAAAATATCAAGAAAAATTTACTTTGAATGTAAATTAGATTGTGTTATCTTTTTGCTTAAAAACTCTTCAATGTAAAGAAGATATTTGAATTGTCAATATGAGCATAAAAAGATGTTCAGCATTAAAAGACATCCATCAAATAATGAATGCCACTTCACACTCACTGAGGTGATTAGAAAGACTGATAATAGCTAATACTGGAAAGTGTGAAGAGCAACTGGAACTCCCATATATTGAGAATAGCAGTATAAAATTGTTAATACTACTTTGGAAAACAGTCTGACACAGCTTTTTTTTGGGGGGTGGGTACTGGGGATTGAAGCCAGAGGCATTCAACCTCCAAGCTGTAACCCCCAGCCCAATTTTTTATTTCTTATTTGGGAACAGGGTCTTACTAGGTTGCTGAGAGCCTCACTAAGTTGCCGAGGCTGGTTTTGAATCTGTGATCCTCCTGTCTCAGCCTTCCAAGTACTGGGATTACAAGTGTGTGCCACCATGCCTGGCTATAGTTTTTTTTTTTTAATGGCGTTAAATAGAGGTTTATCAGTTTTGTATACATCTATCCTATTACCTAGCAATTTGAATGCTAGGTATATTACCCAAGAAAAATTAAAGCATGCTCACAAAAAGATGTATTTAAGGATATTCATAATTGTACTATTTGTAATAGCTCAAAACTGGAAACAACCCAACTGTCCATCAACAGGTGAATAATGTGATGTATTCATTTAATGAAATATTACTCATCAACAGAAGGGAAGGAACTACTAGACCTAGCAACATGGATGAATCTCCAATTTGGGGAGCTGGAAAAAATACAAATGATAAACAGGCATAGTATATATATAGTTCTTTTATATATATATATATATATATATATATAATAGGCATATATATGGCATATATATGGCATATATATATATATATATATATATATATAATAGGCATAGCTAAGCTATCTGATGAAGGAAATCAAATTTATGGAAAGTTCAGATTCCTTCTCTTGGACCCCAAGGCTTTTTATGATATGGTACTTGCCCACTTCTCCAACCTCACCTCCCCCAACACTTCCCTTTCTTTGCTAAATCTCAACCACACTGGCCTTCTCATGGTTCCTATAGTTCCTATAGCATACCAAACTTCTTATCTCCAGACCTTTACCTGTAACATTCCCCACCCCACCCTTTTTCATGGCTGATTTTTCATTCATCAGTTACTACTTTCCATGTTCTTTCTCAATAAGCCTTTGCTGTCTACCTGCTTAATGTTTAATGTCTCCACTTGTTTAATATCTGTTACACTCTGTATTGTAAACTCAATGAGGACAGGAGATCTGGTCTCCATTGTTCTCCATTGTTCTCCATTGTATATCTAGAACTTACCACAATGCTCAATAAATTCTGATTCTTTGAATAAATGATAGAAGTTGGACTAATTTTAGTCTAGACATGTTGCAATTCACATCCTAGGTTCTGAGTTCTAGTTCTTAAATTTTGTCACCAATTTTCCAATAAAATTCTTTAATCTCTTTATTTTCTAGTCACAACCTACTGTGAAGACATTATAAAAATCAACAGGACAAAAGTGGGGCATACTAAAAGCTGTGTTTTGTTGTTTCTTACCAAATGACAATAATGTACATCTGAGTTAATTCTTTTAAATTCTTTTAAAGTCTAACATGCTTTTCGAGATGATTCTAAGCTGTTTAATAACTCTGAGGTGAGACAGCCAGTACCCTCTTCACTATGCAGATGAAAAAGAGAGAAAAAAATTAGTGATAGAAAGTTTAAATGAGTTGCCCAGGGGCATAAGTATAAAACTCAATAAAAAGAAGCTTCAGTATATATATTTTTTCCGAACAGGTTAATTGTTTCTCATTAAGTTTTACACTCAATTTGTAATATCCTTGTTTTATTTATAGTACATGGTGATAAACAAGATAAAGTCAAGCAGAAAGCATTTGTGGAGCCATATTTTAAAGATGGTGAGAGGTATGTGGGTCTTGATTAATACCAGCAATATAATTGGATGCACAACAGAGTTGTCTTTGTCAGCGTATCTCTAAGCTGTTAAATTGCTATTTTGATTAAGATAGAATCATTTACTTTATGATCAAAAAGGACTCAAGAATAAAAGTGACAAATTTTACAAATAAGGAAATTTTGACCAGTACCACTCATTGTTTTTTTTAGTTTCTCTGCTTTATTAAAACAAATACTATAATTTTATTTTATTTGGAACCTTGAGAATTTCTTAAATTATATTCTCTTAACTTTTATATAACATAAGACTTTAGGTGGTGAGCCTTAGATTGTCATTGCTTCCAAATTATTTTACGAGGATTTTTTTTTTTTTTTTTTTTTTTTTTGCGGTACCGGGGATTGAACGCAGGGGCGTTCTACCTCCGCACTACACCCCTGGCCCTATTTTTTATGCTTTATTTTGAAACCGGGTCTCACGAAGTTGCCGAGGGCCTCACTAAGGAGACAGAAAGAGAGAGAGACAGGGGGAGAGAGAGTGAGAACTGAGGCTGGCCGCGAACCCAGATCCTCTGGTCTCCGCCTCCCAAAGTACTGGGATTACAAGCGTGCGCCACCACGCCCGGCCTTTACGAGGATTTTTAAATCTTTACAACAACAAAAAACTTGAAGCATCTTGATTTGGAACCATAATACTACTTTCTGTCTTTTATACGAAGATTACATATTTTGTTACTTTCAGTCATGTACTGTGTGTTCTTGAAGTGAATTCAAGGCATAGCAATTCATCCAAAAAAACCTTTTATGCTTTTTTTTTCTTTGTGATATGGCAAAATGAGTCACTCAGAGAGTTATTCTTTATACTTTTATTTCTGTTGAGAATTTTAGAACTCTTAACAGACCAATGTAAATTTTTATTGATTCCTATGAGACTCTAGCAGGTAAGTGCTATTATTTTGTTGTGAACTGCTTCATTTTGGAACTGGAGTATATAGCTCAGAGGTAAAGCACTTCCATAGCATGCACAAGGCCCGGGTTGATTCACACACACACACACACACAAAAAGCTTAATTCTTTTCCTTTATTTACCAGATTTAAAAAAAAAATGATACTCTCTGATCCCAAAGTAACCAGGTAGCTTTTTGTTCACAGTCTTTATGAACTCATAGATTTAAATTATTTATTTATTTACTTATGTTTATGTTTGAAGCAATTGCAGGATATCATTCTAGATATAGTAGTAGTCCCCTTTTATCTCCAGGGAATGCATTCCAAGACTCCCGGTGGATACCTGAAACCACTTGTAATACTGAACCCTACATTTTTCCTGTACATACACACCCATGATAAACTTTAACCTTTTCATTTAAAGGAAGCATTTTACAGCTTCTCTTTAGCAGAACCAAATTGCCAGCATCATTATTCTGCATTTGGGGGGCATTCTTAGGTTAAAAAAAGGGTTACTTGAACACAAGCACTGAGATACCACTATAGTCAATTTGATAGCCAAGATGGCTATAGGGGGTAGTGTATATAGGATGCATACACTGGACCCCAGTGTATACATCTAGGGTAGTCTGGAGCAGTACAGTGTAAGATTTCACCATGCTGCACAGAATTACATGTAATTAAAAATATATGTTATTTCTGGAATTTTCCATTTAATATTTTTGGACCTTAGTTAACCACAGATAAGAAACTACAGAAAGTGAAACTTCAAATAAGGAAGGGACTATTGTATTCAAATTGCCTTATCTTTGACCCTTAGAAGTCTATTTGAATGGACACTACCCACTACTCTAGTCATCTTTCATAGCTTCCTTGTTTCTGGTATGGTAAGATGTTCTAAGCTCTCTCACACTTCCTGCCCAACCCCTGAAATCTGCCATTTCTTCATGAACTCTAGTTTCTTTTAGGGCAAAATACATTTCGCCACAGTCTGGCCACTAACGTTGCTCATCGCTATAGTTAGTCATTGCTTTCAACCTTTTAGGTGGACAGAGTTAGAAATAAGGTTTTTTGGTTTTATTTGTGTTTTCCAAGATGAACTGTACTTATACTGATGACTTCAACTCAAATTCAGCACTACAGAATTTTTACATAACCTCCTCTGCCTTTCGTCTATATTTTTCTTCCCTACTGAAATTTCTCTTCTCATTGCTACCAACATGATTCCTCAGTTTACTTTATTTCACAATATACACAGAGTGCTCTCAGAATAATATAATAGTACCACTAATAATATGGTTAATGAAAAGAGTTTCAGACCTTTTTGCATGTTCTTTTGGTCCTTAAGATAGATCCTGTTAAGCCGGGCATGGTGGTGCACACTTGTAATCCCAGTATTTGGGAGGATGAGACTGGAGGATTGCAGGTTTGAAGCTAGCCTCAGCAACTTAGACCCTGTTTCAAAATAAATATTTAAAAATAGGGCTGGAGGTATAGCTCCGAGATAGAATGCTTCTGGGTTCAATCCCCAGTACCACACACTCAAAAAAAGATATATCCTGTTAGAAATACACAGTCAAATCACTGTCTTTTAAAGTCACTTGAAATAATTACTTTCTATGTAGCTAGGCCACCAACTCATTATCCAAGCTTGTTTTATTTTGCATTTGATTGTTTTCTTTTTATGTTTCATTCTTTTTAAATTATGTGAAAGATGTACACTGTACCAAAACCTAGCTTCTATCCTTATCTACTTTACCCTTTAGTTCTCTTTCCCTGTAGGTAACTATTTAAAATTTATAGTTTTTCTTCCATCTTAAAAAATAAAAGCAAACACAAACATATAGTTCCACTCTCACACACACCCCACACACACACACCCCTTAGACAAATGATAGAATATTACAGAAACCTTTTCCCACTGTGCTTCTTTCCTTTAACTGTATATCCTGGAAATCACTCAAAATATATATAGTGATATTCATCTTTTTTTAGCTACGTAGTACTTTATTATGTGATTATACCATGATTTATTCCTTAGCAATGGACGCTTGGGTTGCCTCCAGTTAGGCTAGCACATGTAGTGCAGCAGTGAATAGCCTTACACTTTTCCTTCATATTTTTACATCTTTGGGGTAGATTCCTAAAAGTAGAACTGCAGAATTAAGAACTGTCATTTTAAATATTTCGTATTAGAGGTTCACTGATTTTTTTAAAAATATGTAAGCAGTTTTATTTATTCTTAAGCCATCAGATAGCTAGAGAAGCAGGAAGTAGATAAAGGTATAGGGATGGTAAAGGTCTCAAGTTAACTTGTTGCTTTCCCCATTGAGAATTCTAGGACACCTTGGGAAGATGCACTGTGTTGTGTCAGGGACATGTAACTCAAGAGCCTTTAAGGTGATGCTTTGTTTGAGGTCTGCTACAGATGCCAGTTTACTAGTGGGTTCTCTGCTGCATTCCAGTACACTTCAAAATTTAATAGATTATATGCAGAGAAGGATATGGCCACAATGTGTTCTACATAAACTTAGGATTCCATAAACTCTTTGAAAAAGGATATAGTTGTAGCAATATTTTTTATCCATCCTTTCTTGGTTCCCCTTTTAATTCACAGATTGCTTCAGAGTTGAGGGTTCTCGCGTTTAAAATACAAAGGAAGTGAGGTATGGTGGTGCATGCCTGTAATCCCAGTTCTTAGGAGGCTGAGACAGGAGGATTGCAGGTTTAAGACCAGCCTCAGCAACTTAGTGATCCTGTTTCAAAATAAAAAAATAAAATGGACTGGAGGTGTAGCTTGGAGGTAGAATGCCTCTAGGTTCAATCCCTAGTACCACAGAAAAATAAAATAAAATAAGAAAGGAGCTACAACTTCATATACTTGTAAATAGAGCAATTCAAACTTCTTTTGAAGGAAAGTGCTTGCCAACTAGAGGGGAATGTGATTGAAATACCTCAAAGGAGTAGATGTGTTACCAACAAGTCATTTTAAAATTCAGTTGTGAGTCAAACTGTTTAAGCTCACTGGTGATGTTTCTATTGTAATATATATACACATATATGCAATTACTATCTTGCATCTTCATTTACCTACATTTTAAGTTTTAATTTTTCTTTATTGGGCTTAAGGCCAGGTATGAGTACATTATTTTTTAATTTTGCACTTCCTGGTTGTTTTTCTTTCTAAAGTACTCCATACCACCTTGATCCATACCTCAGTGGCTTTGACCCTTCCTAGGTATCCAGTGGTTCACCAAGGGGTCTGATCCATTTAAAGAGGAGCACAAATGTTAATTATGCCAAGTATTTTGAAGAACTCAGGGTAGGTGGAGGCAGCAAAAGGTTATGTTTCTTTTAGACAAAATGGCAAATGGCATACAAACAGATGAATTTGTTTTTTGGGAAGGAGTGGGTTAGCCCTGAACTCTGGATTCTTAGTACTAGAAAACTAAGACAGTATTTTTCTTGGTTATGTTATGTAATACCAATTGTTGAGTTTAATAATAGAGTATCTATACCAGGCATGATGGTGGTACACACCTGTAATCCCAGTACTTGGGAAGCTTAGGAGAATCACAGGTTCAAGGACAGCATCAGCAACGTAGTAAGACTCTCAGCAACCTAGGGAGGCTCTGTTACCAAACAAAAAATAAAAAAGTGCTAGGGGGGGTAGCTCAGAGGTAGAATGTCACTGGGTTCAATTCCCAGTACCACAAAAACAATAATAATAATAAAAGGATATTCATTTTTACATAGCTTTTATTTTACCTCCTAACCCTTATTATTTTCTGTCAGAAGCAAAAATAAGAAGTAATAGTTATCTTTTTTCAGTTAAAAAGAACTACCTATACAAATTTACTTGGCATATAGTAGGCATTTAATATTTGGTGAAGAGATACTTGTTTTTCTAATATACTGAGTAATATATATAATATAATAATATACTAAATATAATGATTGTTTTGGGATGACTTCTCCTCTGAGCCTCTAACCTTTGCTAATTCAAATCTTAAACCAAAGATCTTTGTAGTAACAAATGGGCTAATTTTAAATTCAATTCATTTTTTCCCCTAGAAAGACAAGCTTACAAAATTTTCCTCATATTGAGGTGGTTCGGAAAAAAGAAGAGAGAAGAAAATTGCTTGGGCACACATGTAAGGAATGTGAAATTGTAAGTACTAATGTAAATACTGTTGGGTTTTTTTTTTAAGTATGGCTTCATAGATCATAAGTGCATTATTTAAAAATCATAAATAAAACCATATTTGTATCCAGAAACTTTGTTTGCGCCAGGAATAACGAAGGAATAAAAGGTTTACTGGTTATGACCTGAAATATGAATAGATGAAAATGAAAGCCCTCAATTTCTCTCAGATTAAGCAAATCTGAGGCCTGAGCCTTAGTTCTTATTACCAGTTTAAGACACTCATGCCATTTTTCTTTTCTGTATTTATTTGGAAAGCCTCCTATACATATACTATTCAGGGAAAATTTTGCTATTTCAGTAGGAAAATTTGTTATAAAATTTATTCTATTCACCAGCACTCACAGAAAATTAGGTATACCATAATTTTTTTTCTTTTTTGCGGTACCGGGGATTGAACCCAGGGACATTCTACCTCCGAGCTACACCCCCGGCCCTATTTTTTATCCTTTATTTTGAAACCGGGTCTCACAAAGTTGCAGAGGGCCTCACTAAGTAGGTGAGGCTGGCCGCGAACCTGGATCCTCCGGTCTCAGCCTCCCAAGTATCGGGATTACAAGCGTGCGCCACCATGCCCGGCTCATAATTTTTTTAAATAATTGGTACCACCATAAGTTCTACTTTTTTCCCTAAACAAAGTGTGAATAAGCTTTTGCTTCATTCTTAGAACACTTACATTTTTCCTTTTATGTTGAAGTAGTGCTTATTAGATGTTGAAGTAGTTAATACTAATTGTCCTATTCCTAAATAGTCCCAAACAGGTTCTAAGTTTTCTTAAAATGTACAGTTTTTATTTCTTTCCTTGCTCTCCATTAGTTATCAGATGGCTGCCTCCAGCAATTTACTTACCTTTTAAAATTTTCTTTTTAACAACTACGGGCAATGAGTTAGTCAGCTGTCCATCACTGTGACAAAATCCCTGAAAGGAGGAAAAGATATATTTTGGCCCACGGTTTCCAAGTTTTCAGTCTATGGTCACTTGGCCCTGTTTTAGGCTGTGATGAGGCAGAGCATCATGGCAGGAGCGGGTAGTAGAGCAAAGCTACTCACCTCATAGTGGCCAGGAGGGGGCGCCCAATGTGCTCTTCAAGGGCACACCCCCAATGACTACTTCCTCCAACCACACCCCCGCCTAAAGGTTTTATCACCTCCCAGTAATGCCCTCAGCTGGAGACCATGCCTTCACAGGAGTTCTTGGGAGACATTTAAAATCCAAACCACAGCCAGGCATGGTGGCATATACCTATAGTCCGAGCTACTCAGAAGGCTGTGGCAGGAGTTCATGACCCGCTCCCTCAACATGAAACATGTCTCAAAAAAGAAAAATAAAGGTTCAAACCATAACAGGCTAGAAATTTTGGTAACAAAGCACGTTAAAATGACATGTGAAAGTATGAATAGATTGCCATGCAGGTAAGCATTTGATGAAAATACACATTCACAGTGGAAATATAAATTGAGACCACATTTTTGAAAAGCAATTTGGCAGTATAAGCAAAACCACCTATATTGTGAGTTTTCATGACATAATTTGAATATATCACAGTTTCTTAAAACTAAAGAACTTAGTCTACATAAGTGAATCTGCAATTTTTAGTTATAACCATAACTCGTTATGATCTAGAACTAATCCTACTATTTAAAAAATGCACTCTTATGCTAGAAACACTGTTAATTTGCTTTCCTTCTTAGTAGTCATTTCCTGCGCTATTGTCCAATATTTGAAAATCATTGTTTCATACCTTTTATGTAGGTTTTTAGTTAAGGTAGGAGAGTGAATTGTTCTGTTACTTCATGACAAGAAGTGAAAGTGCTGGTCCTGTGTAATTAAATACTGTCTATATGCTTACAGTCACTAAACTGAACCATTGCCTGTTCCACCTGTGGAATGTATAATATACTTGTTGCTGTGTAATAGTGATCTCAAGTTTCACATGTCCAAAAGCAAATATAAAATTTCTACATCCAATTCCCAAACCTCACCACTGAGTCTATATAGTCATTCTTCTTTTTTTTTTTTTTTTTTTTTCTGGTACTGGGGATCAAACCCAGGGGTATTCTACTTCAAGCTACATCCCCATCCCTTTTTATTTTTTTATTTTGAAATAGGATCTCACAGCCAGGCGTTGTGGTGCACACTTGTAATCCCAGTACTTGGGAGGCGGAGAACGGAGGATCCGGGTTCGCGGCCAGCCTCAGCTACTCAGTGAGGCCCTCCGCAACTTCGTGAGACCCAGTTTCAAAATAAAGTACAAAAAATGGGGCTGGGGGTGTAGCTCAGAGGTAGAACGCCTCTGAGTTTAATCCCCGGTACCGCAAAAAAAAAAAAAAAAAGAAATAGGATCTCACTAAGTTGCTGAGAGTCTCTCCCTAGGTTGCTGAGGCTGGTCTCAAACCTGTGATCCTCCTGTCTTAGCCTCCCAAGAAGTGGGGTTATAGGAGTGTGCCACCACACCTGGCCACATTCATTCTTTTGGTTGTTTAAACAAAAGATCTTGTATTTTTTCCCTACTCTTTTCTTGCACATATCAATAACCGATCTGTTAGCAAATCTTGTTGATTCTACCTTGAAAACATACCCCATTTTCAGCCACTTGTTTCCACTACCAATGCCCTGGACCAAGTCCTCTCCTTGTTTCTTTGTTTTTTTTTTTGTTGTTGTTGTTGTTGTTAAATAAACTTTACTTTTTGAGCAGTTTTATACTCACAACAAAACTGAGCAGAAAGTACAGAGTTCCCAAATACCTGCATCTCCATTCTTTTCTTTCCAGTAAGTCTTATCTTCACAATGTGTAGTTTCAACACAGCAGTAAGAATGCCTGTGTGTGTGTGTGTGTGTGTGTGTGTGTGTGTGTGTGTCCTAATGATATTTTTAGAATAATAGTTAAATCATGTCACTCCTCTGCCTAAAACCTTTTACTGTCTTCCCAGCTGACTAAGAAATAGAATCCAAAGTCCTTATCAAGGACAGCAAACTGGCAGCCCACCTCCTTGCTGTGTTACAACTGCTCTAGCCTACCATAGTTTCTTAGATATGTGTTAGTTTAGTGGCAATGGTTTTTCCAATAAGCTTTGATTCTCTAAGGTTATCCCATCCCAAAGCCCAGACTAAGATACAAAAGCTTACAGTTAGGGCATTGAGAATGATGAAAAAGATACCCAAAAAGTGGTGTTTCACAAATTCTCTGAAAACCTTTAATCTATGTAAAATTTAAATGTATCAAAAATCTTTACTTCAAGTTGGGCATGGTGGTGCACGCCTGTAATCCCAGTACTTGTGAGGCTGAGACAGAAGGATCACAGGTTTGAGGACAGCCTCAGCAACCTAGCGAGACCCTGTTTCAAAATTAAAAAAAAAAAAATAGAACCAGACATGGTGGTACATGTTTGTAATCCCAGTACTTGGGAGGCTGAGACAGGAGAATGGCAGATTCCAGGACAGTCTGAGCAAGTAGTCAGATGCTCATCAACCTAGCGAGACCCTGTTTCCAAATAAAAATAAAATAGGGCTGAGGGTGTAGCTGGGAGGTAGAATGTTCCTGGGTTCAATCCCCAGTGCCACAGAAAAAAATTTTTAATTAAAAATACAAAAAGCCGGGCGTGGTGGCCTACGCTTGTAATCCCAGTACTTTGGGAGGCGGAGACCAGAGGATCCGGGTTCACGGCCAGCCTCAGCTCTCTCGCTCTCTTTCTCCCTGTCTCTCTCTCTCTTTCTCTCTCTCTCTCTCTCTCTCTCTCACCTTAGTGAGGCCCTCCGCAACTTAGTGAGACCCGGTTTCAAAATAAAGTATAAAAAATAGGGCCGGGGCCATAGCACGGAGGTAGAATGCCCCTGCGTTCAATCCCCGGTACCGCAAAAAATAAATAAATAAATAAATAAATAAATAAATAAATAAATAAATATAAAAAGGCCTGGGGGTGTAGCTTGAAGGTAGAATGCCCCTGGGTTCCATCCCCATTACCAGAAAAAAAAAAAGAAACCTCTACTTCAAACTTAAATTCTAGTCTAACTTTGTCACTTTCAGTAATTGATATTTTTGGCAAATTATCAGTTTGATATTCATCTTCTCATGTTTAAAATGAAAGAATTGCCTGGATTATGTGACCCTGTCATCTGTATTCTGTTAAGCTATAAACCACTGCTTTTTTTTCTTAAGGGACCTGTACAATTTTTACATACAATTTTTATCCATGTTTCCATGAAATTCAAGTTCTTTATGATTACAGTTGCAAAAAATAGTATGCCTTTGATCCTAATTGAAAAATACAATTTAAAAGGGGAAGTCATGAATCCTTTAATATTTAAGTGTAAATTTTTATTTAAAAATCTCTAGAGGTAAAAAAATTACTTTGAAATATACATGTTATATCCAAATAACAGTTGAGAAATTGCAGACCTCTGAATTTTTGTTACAGGTCTGACAAAAATGAGTTTGTGCCAATATATAAATCAGTGTTACTAAGCACACTGTAAAGTCCAGCTGACATCTTGTTTTTCATTGCAAGCCTTTATTAAAGAAGTATGTTGATTTACATTATGATACAAGCTCATTTTCTCTTTAGTAAAGCCAAAATTTTCATTTACTAGCACTGATTACTATTAATAATGCTACCTGTAAATTTAATTACTGTTATCATCATTGAGTATTAAGTTCCCTTAGAATACTGAATGTTGGAACAAGTGACTTGTTTAGCTTCGTTTATAATCAATAAACATGATTTATTACTTTTAAGTGAAAAAAATTCCAATTATTATTATTAGTATTATGCAGATATGCCAGCAGAAGAAAGAGAAAAGAAGTTAGCTTCCTGCTCAAGACACCGATTTCGCTACATTCCACCAAACACACCAGAGAATTTCTGGGAAGTTGGTTTTCCTTCCACACAAACTTGTATGGAAAGAGGTGAGAGTATAGATTGTGATATTTTAGAATTAATTTTTTATATTATATTTACCCAAGTCTGGATTAACCTTTTTCTCCATGATTCTGCTACAAGTTGGATGCTGATTCTATGACATAAAAATAAATTCCTAAAGATAATTCCATAAATTCCTGAAGATAAACTTCTGATAATTTAATCAGGATCAGACATTGTTTATAATTACGTTATTGAGATTATGTAAGTATTATCCCGGTTTGTCATTCAAATTTCAGAAAGCAGTATCTCCTACCTTCATATCACCAGAATGACTAACTTCGCAGAAGTTAGCAGCACAGTTATATTGTTAAGAGAGAATCTTTTTAAATCTACTGCTATGGCCCGGCATGGTGGTGCACACTTGTTATCCCAGTACTTGGGAGGCTGAGACAAGAGGATCGTAGATTCGAGGACAGCCTCAGCAAGTAGTGAGGCTCTTATCAACCTAGGGAGACCCCCTGTTTCAAAATAAAGATAATAAAATAGGTCTGGGGGTGTAGCTCAGAGGTAGAATGCCCCTGGGTTCAATACCCAGTACCACAAAAATAAATAAATAAATAAATACATAAATAAATAAATAAAATCTATTGCTATGAAGTTTAGATTTTAAAACCTTACTTATCCAGAGTGTTGCATGTTTATAAACCATTATCTGAATTTTAAAAAAAAGGATGTTTGTTAGATTGTTTACATGCAGCTGGCTCCTTCAGATATGGTACTTCTATTTAACATAATTTGAGAATATATTCAGCTTTAAAACTGCTCATTAAAGGTCATGCATAGTGAGTTTTGTTCTCACTGTCATATCAGCATTATTACTCACTGGCAGTATAGTGCTAAAAAAAAGGCAGGTACACACTTTCCTGATTTAATATTAATTTTCTCCCAAAGTTAGTTAGGTGTAGTGTTCTGAAGTCCTCATGTCATAGTTACTATTTTTGAGGCAACATACTCCCCTTCTGCGCTCAGGCTAGGACTATCAGTCTGGTCATCCTCGGTACAATCACGCATTGCATAACATTTCAGGCAGCAATGAGTCACATACCTAACAGTGGTTCCCTAAGATTATATGGCCCAGTGATGTGATTCTCATCTTAGTTTGTATATATACACTCCATGGTGTCCACACAACAACAAAGTTGTCTAAATGACATATTTCTCAAGACATGTCCCTGTCGTTAAGATATGCATGACTATATTTGGGCAAAATAATCATTCAGAGTCATTAAGGTCTGAACTCTCTTATTGTAATGGTTGGTTTAACAAGAGCCCTTAACCTTAGTGGCGCACGCTTGTAATCCCAGTACTTGGGAGGCTGAGACTGGAGAATCCGGGTTCACAGCCAGCCTCAGCTACTTAGTGAGGCCCTCTGCAACTTAGTGAGACCCTGTTTCAAAATAAAGAATAAAAAAATACGGCTGGGGGTGTAGCTTGGAGGGAGAATGCCCCTGGGTTCAATCCCCAGTTCTGCAAAAAAAAAAAAAAAAAGCTATTCAGTTAAGCAGCATCCATTTCACAAATTCGTTGTGAAAATATGCCAGGGAACTTATAAGAGCATCTAGTAAGGCTGGGCGTGGTGGCGCACGCTTGTAATCCCAGTACTTTGGGAGGTGGAGACCGGAGGATCCAGGTTCGCGGCCAGCCTCGGCTCTCACTCTCTCTCTCCCTGTCTCTCTGTTTGTCTCTCTCTCTCTCTCTCTTTCTCTCTCTCTCTCTCTCTTTCTCTCTCTCTCTCCTTAGTGAGGCCCTCCGCAACTT
>PVJS01028149.1:0-25722 GCA_004027185.1 Glis glis
CCGGGTCTCACGAAGTTGCGGAGGGCCTCACTAAGTACAGAGAGAGAGAGAGAGAGAGAGAGACAGGGGGAGAGAGAGAGAGAGAGCGAGAGCTGAGGCTGGCCGCGAACCCGGATCCTCCGGTCTCTGCCTCCCAAAGTACTGGGATTACAAGCGTGCGCCACCACGCCCGGCTCAGATGGTGTTTTCAAGCTTCCTCTGTGTTGTAGCCTGTACTCCCTCTCCCAACTCTTCTTTTGACAGTACTGGAGCTTAAACCCAAGTTCTCATGTGTGCTAGGCAAGTACTCTACCACTGAGGCAGGATCCCGCTAAGTTGTCCAGGCTGGCCTCCAGCTTGTGTTCCTCCTGCTTCAGCCTCCAGAGTCACTGGGATTACACTTCCTCTTTATTGCCAAACAGTATTCAATTGTATGGATACACCACATTCAATAAAGGGGGTATACCATTTTATTTATCTATTGATGAGCATTGGAGTTGCTTCCACTTTTTGGCTATTATGAAAAATATTGCTTTGCAAATTTCATGTACAAAGGGCTGGGGTGCAGCTCAGTGGTAGAGCATTTGCCTAGTATGTGTGTGGCCCTGCGCTCAACTCCCAGCACTGCAAAAGAGCGAGAGAAGGAGCAAGAGAGAATGTCATATATAAGTTTTTGTGTGGACATAGTTTTAATTTCTCTTGGGTATCTGCCTAGAAATGGAATTGCTGGTCACATGGTAATTCTGTGTTTAATCTTTTGAGGAACTGCTAGACTGTTTCCCAAAGCACTGCATCATTTAACATTTTCACTAGCTTTGTGTGTGTGTGTGTGTGTGTGTGTGTGTGTGTGTGTGTGTGTGTGGTACTGGGGATTGAACTCAGGGAATTCTACCTCCAAGCTACACTGCCAGCCCTTTTTATTTTATATTTTAAAACAGGGTCTTGCTACATTGCCAAGACTGTCCTTGAACCTGCGATCCTCTTGTCTCAGCCTCCCAAGTACTGGGATTACAGGCGTGCACCACCACACCTGGCTCCACTAGCATTTTTCGAGGGTTCCAATTTCTCCACATCCTTGCAGTACTTGATATCATCCTTTTTATGACAGCAATCCCAGCGAGTGTGAAGTCGTGTTGTTTGGCCTCTCTCATGACTCATGATGTGTTTGTTGACCATTTGCAAATCCATCTATTCAAATCCTTTGCCCATATATTTTAGATTGGATTGTCTGTCTCTTTATTGTCAAATTAGAAGAATTCTTTATGTATTCTGGATATTAGTCCCGTATCAGATGCATGATTTGCCAATACTCTCTCCCATCTGTAGGTGTGTCTTATCACTGTCTCAATAATGTCTTTTAAAGCACAAACGTTTTTAATTTTGATAAAGTTTGATTTATCTACTTTTTTTTTGGTCGCTTGTGCTTTCAGTGTCATATCTAAGAAACTCTGCCTAACCCAAGGTCACAATGCTTATTCCCATCTATTCTAAGAATTTTTAGTTTTCTCTTTTATATGTAGGTCTCTGGTCCATTTGAAGTTGATTTTGTCTATGGTATGAGGAAGGGGTCCTGTTTTATTCTTTGGTACCTGGATATCTAGGTGTCCCCTGCCCTGTTTGTTCAAAAGCCCCCCCTTTAATTGCCTTGGCACTCTTGGAAAATCACCTGACCAAGGCAGTCTAAGGGCTGCCATTCTTTTGAAATTGAGGCAGGAAAACTCTCAGACAAATATGAAAGAAAAACTCTCAGAAAAAAATATGAAAGAAAAAATCTTCAATAAGCTCTGAAGGCAACATTCTAGGGAAAAGATGCTAAAGAAGCCACTCACCTTCTCAGAGAGGCTGAAGGCACTCTTCCCTGTGCCATATGCCACAAACAGGGAGAAACCTAGAGCTTCTGCCTCCCTGGCTGAGAAATGTCTCAAATAAGTCCTGGAGAAGTTGGGCATGGTGGTACACTCCTGCGGTCCCAGTACTTGGGAGACTGACATAGGAGGATCACAGGTTCGAGACCAGCCTCAGCAACTTAGTAAGGCCCTCAGCAACTCAGACCCTGTTTCAAAATAAAAAATAAAAAGGGCTGGGGGAATAACTCAGAGGTAGAATGCCCCTGGGTTCAATCTCCAGTACCTCCTCAAAAATAAAATTTCCTGGAGAAAGTTGTTCTTATGGGGATCCATCCTGCTCCACCCTAGGGGAAGGCTGTTGAGAAACGGAAATCTGAATGGCTGTCACTTTCCTTCTGTGAGCCTCCAAGGTCTCATCTGTGAGATGGGAATCATTTGGAGAACAAGTGAGACGATGTTTGCAAACATGCTCTGGGAGCTACAAAGGTCGTTGATGTCACTGGAAGTGACGATGATGATACCCAAAGGCAGACTCTCTCTCAGGCTAGGCCTTTCAAGGCTGTCCTGACCCCACCCCAACATTGGCTCCCTTCTCCAAGATTCCTACAGAGTTGCCACCTGGCCCATATCTCTCCGGTGACAGGGGACCAGTGTGTCTTGTGATAGCTGTTCTATATTTGTTCCCTCTACTTGTTAGGAAGTTTCCTCTCCTCTTGAGTTGAAAAATCATGAATACAATAATATGGGCTCTCCAGGCACTGAAGAGGCACTCATATACAGTGCTGATCTGCTCTTTCAAGAATCCTGTGAAGCCAGCATACTATTATGCACCCCCATTTAATAGATGGGGAGACAGGCTCAGCGAGGCCAAGCGCTCACTCAGGGGCCCACATGGTCCAGAAGGAGGCAAGTAGGATTGGAACCCAGATCCATGTGGCTCCAAAGCCCACATATGTGGACTTTGAACTGTTTGATAGCTATCCCCATCAATTCCCAAACAAGGGTCTCAGTCTTGTACCTGGGGGCAACATGGGGCTGGGCTTGCCATTCCTGTCCACATTGGCCCTTGACCACCAACCTCCAACAGACGTTCACCTCACCAATGTGGCTGTGCAGAAGACGTCTCCAGATTACCACCCAAAGAAGGTGAGCAGCTGGGCTTCTGCTCTCCACTGCAGCCTGTGGGATAGGCCAGGGTAGGAAGAGTAGAGTGGCCAGGCGCTCAGGACAGGCCTGTCTTAGATTCACAGTCCACCAGTGAGGGAAGGCCCACCCTTTCCATTTGCAGAGCCCAGGACAAGAGCACAATGGAGCTCCACACATTGTGTGTCTAGATATTTGGAAGTTACAGATCAGACTAATGTACCCCTAAACAAAACATGGTCTATCCTTCTATTTTGGCAGACATCTCCTACTGATGTATCAATTGATCGATTGGTGTATCTTGCAGATATTCTCTCTAATCTATCATCTTCTAATCTATATACTAACCCACAGAGCCAGGTTCAAATACAGAATCCTCAGACTTGTCAGAGTGAAGGGCCAGATCGGGGGCTCGGGAGGGGGAGTGTGAGCTCATGCTTGCTCTCTCTTTCCTCTCCTGGCTCCGTCCCACACCGGGGCCTGTGCATACATGGCCCTGTGAACAGCAGCCTGTTGGTCACTCCTTGGCCTGGGGATGACACATGTCAGTGCAGTGTGTCCTCAGGGAGGTAGGCCCAGGGAAGGGGCCTGTGCAGGGACATCTGGGCTCTAGGTAGCCAGTAGTTATAGAGAATCTGAGCCCCACACGGAGGCCTGCACCTGCGTCATCCTAAGCACCAAAGAAGATCGGTCCCCTCTTACCCAGGCCTGGAGTAGCGTTGCGGGGATGGTTTGTGGGTCCTGGAAGCAGGGGCCAGTGGACCGAGGCGCCTCTCTCCCAACTCTACCTCCCAGGGCTGCAAGTGGATGCTCCAGCGCTTCCGGCAGTACCTGGCGTCCAAGCACGGGCCTGAGGCGGTGGAGGTGCTCTTCCAGGACATGGACAACATCTTTGTCAAGAGTTTGCAGAGCGTGCAGAAGGTGATCATCAGCGACAAGCACTGCTTCGAGCTCTATGGCTACGACATCCTCATCGACCAGGACCTCAAGCCGTAAGTGGGCAGGCGGGAGGCTGGGAGAGCCAGGGGTCAGCCTCACATGCTCCGCTCTGGACTGCCCGGGCTAGAATCCCAGCTCGCCACTTCTTAGTTGTGCAAGCTGGGGCACACTTCCTTGTTCTGAGCCTCAGTTTGCCATCTGTAAAATAGGGTTGGTTGGTCATTGTGCCTGTACCTTACAGGATTGTCAGGGAGTACATGAGCTGTCACCCGTGGAGCATGGTGCCTGTGCTCAGCTCTAGGAGGCCCTTCCTGGTCCTCAGCTGAGTCAGGGTTGCTCCCACGTGCCATGCAAGAAACTTCCCCAGGAGTCTTGGCACAAAGTGCCCTGTCGGGGATATTGTTACAGTGGTTTTCCCTGCCAAGAATGTGGTGCATTCCTGCCTGTGGAGGGGGTTGAGCTGGCAGGGACCACAGTGATGGCCTCACAGGACATGGAAACTCCGTGGGTTGTTCTGGGGGCCCAAGGTCAGTACAAGGCAGGGGCACAGGCAGGTCCAGGGTCCCAGGGTCCCACAAGCACTGCTGGGTGCAGGAGATGACACCCCTGCCCAAGCAGGTGCTGAGGGGCTTTTGAAGCCAGGAGTAGGGCCCCAGAATAAAACCGAAGTTGGCTCCTGGTTCAAGGGAAACTGAGTCCTGGCACCAAAGTGTCTCTCTCTTTTGCCCCCTGTAGGGAGATCTGGCTGCAGGCATTAGGGTGGACCAAGGCAGGAATAAGCTTGGGAGGAGGCAGCATGGAGTGGAAAGGGGGTCCCTGGTCCCCCCACTACCTGCTGGGGTAGCTCCTCCCTCACTGCACCCCAGCTGTAAAGTGCCCAGGTTGTGCAGAACAAGAGTCTGCATGTCAGTGGCCCAGGGCTGCTTTTGGCCTGCAGATATAGTTACTTGGAGTTTGACCTTCAGAATGTTTTTGTTTGTGTTGAAATTTATTAACAAGCTCTATAATTTGGGAGACATTTTATATAAAATTTAGAATTTGGGTGTTTTCTGGAAAAATCAGACAGTCTTGTAATTCTGGGCTCACTCTGCTATAGCTGCCCACAGCCACCCCTTTAGGTGCAGAATGCCTCAGTCTCCACCTTGCCCTACTGCCTCACCAGCCCCTAGCCCCACAGGTCAGGTGCCAGCTATAGGCAAAGTTTTCTAGGATCTTCTCGCACTCACATCTCTTTGGGAGAAGGAGAAATGCCAGCAGGAGACCCCCATGATTATTCTTACCCAGGACCAGCTTCCCTCCTCTAGGTTAAATGTCTTCGGGTGGAAAGGTAGAGAGAACAGCCTGCTTGAGCTGGGAGGCAAGGCCGGGCACCACACCAGCCACAGGGAAACCCCAGGGGCTCCAGGGGCCAAGTAACCCTCGCCTTTCCCTCCCCCCTCCACAGTTGGCTGCTGGAGGTCAATGCGTCCCCGTCTCTGACAGCCAGCAGCCAAGAGGACTACGAGCTCAAGACCCGTCTCCTGCAGGACACGCTGCATGTGGTGGACATGGAGGCCAGGTGAGGCGGCCCTGGCCACAGAAGCCAGGGCTCCACCCAGGAAGAGGACTCAGAGCCCTGAGACACTCTGGCCTGCTCCACCATTTTACAGATGGGGAAACTGGGATGTCCACACAGACATCCTAAAGCCAGGCCACCTATAGTTTTCTGAGACTCAGTCTAACAGGATTTACTCAAAACTTTCCTGACTGTGGGACCCTGGACCAGACACTTCACCTCTCTGAGCCTCATATGTAACATGGGAAACAGCATGAGTGCCCCTCAGGGTTCAATTAATTTACTGAGATAATTGATTATAAAATGCCTCGCTCACAGTAAGTACCCAATAAGAGGCCATTTATTGTTATAATAATGTGTATATAATGTAAAGAATCCAGGGCCTGGCTTCAGGAGTGAGTGAGTCCAGGTGTTCAGTCAGTGCTGGTTGATATTGGTTGATTTGTCTGTCTTCTCTCCCTCCCTCCCTTGCATGAATGAACTCACACACTTGCATTCTCCCCCCCCCCCATGTATCAACTCTTTCCCACTTATTCCAGCAAAAGTTGGAGGGCTAATTCTCATTGCTGGGGATTGAGTCACGCACCAATTCCTGAAACAATAATTGTGGGGTTGGGGGGGGTACTGGGGATTGGACCCAGGGGCATTCTACCTCTGAGCTACACCCCCAGCCCTATTTTATTCTTTATTTGAAAATAGGGTCTCACTAAGTTGCAGAGGGCCTCACTAAGTAGCTGAGGCTGGCCACGAACCCAGATCCTCTGGTCTCAGCCTCCCAAGTACTGGGATTCCAAGCATGTGCCACCACGCCTGGCCTGAAACAATAATTGTGACTCTGATTGGCTGGGTGTAGGACCTGTGCCCACCTCCCAGTGGGTAGAAGCAACCCCACCTGAGCCAGATGGGTCAGGAAGGGAGGAGTCATTCTTAAAGGAAAAACTGAGGCACCCTTGGACTGAAAGAAAGTGAAATGGATGCTCAGAGACCCAAATGGGCACCGGAAACAGCCAGTGAACGCGACTGGACAAAAGAAAGAATTCAGCCCAGCGTGGTGGCGCATGCCTGTAGTCCCAGTACTAAGACAGGAGGACTGCAGGTTGGAGGCCAGCCTCAGCAACTTAGACCCTCAGCAACTTAGCAAGACCCTATTTCAAAATAACAAAAAATAAATAAAAGGGCTGGGGGTGTAGTCCAGAGGTAGGAAGAAGGAGGAGGAGGAAGAATTCTAGCAGGGTTGGCACCAGTAGGGTTCAGGGAGGAATAGATATCTGGCCTGGGTCTCGAGGGGCCCACCAGGTATACCTTCTTTAACCCTTTGTGCCTCCTGCCTGTCTAGGCTCACAGGAAAGGAAAAGCGAGTCGGGGGCTTTGACCTCATGTGGAATGATGGCCCTGTCAGCAGAGAGGAGGGGGCTGCAGACCTGTCAGGGATGGGAAACTTTGTGACCAACACACATCTTGGTAAGTAGGGCCAGGTGGGAGGTGGATGCCAGGGCTGTGTCATGGGAGGTGGTGGGTAAGTCTAGGGAGCGGCTCAACATAGCGTAGGATCCTCTGAATTTGATCTGCACCTTTCCAGCTGTGTCACTTGGGCAAGGGGCTTACCCTTTCTGTTCTTCATCTGTAAAATAAATATGGACAGCCAGGCGTGGTGGCACATGCCTTTAAGTCCAATACTTTGGAGGCTGAGACAGGAGGATGGCAGGTTCAAAGTCAGCCTTGGCAACTTAGTGAGGCTCTTAGCAACCTAGTGAGACCTTGTTTCCAAATAAGAAATAAAATCGAAGCCAGGCATAGTGGTACATGCTTGTAATCCCGGTACTTGGGAGGCTGAGACAGGAAGATCACAGGCTCACGGCCAGCCTCAGCTACTTAGTGAGGCCCTCTGCAACTTAGTGAGACCCTGTTTCCAAATAAAGAATAAAAAACAGGGCTGGGGGTGTAGCTCGGAGGTAGAATGCCCCTGGGTTCAATCCCCAGTTCCAAGAAAGGAAGGAAGGAAGGAAGGAAGGAAGGAAGGAAGGAAGGAAGGAAGGAAAGAAGGAAGGAAGGAAGGAAATCGGGCTGGTGTAGAAGGCCCCTGGGGGTTTCACCCCCCAGTACACAAAAAATGAATAAATAAATAAATAAGTATGGACTAGTTTCTATATGTGCTTGGAACATTACCTGGCACATAGTGAGAGATATTAGTAATCTGTCAGGAGGTAGATTTCAAAAAACTTAGGTGGAAGTCAAATGAAAAAAAAGTATATTATTAAGAGAAATTAAGGACTTCAGGGCTTAACTTTAAAGCTGGTTTCTTAAAAGTGAAAAATTTCCCTGATTATAAGAATTATTCACACAGCCAGGCACTATGGCACATGTCTGTAATCCCAGCAACTCAGGAGGCTGAAGCAGGAGGATTGCAAGTTCGAGGCTGGCCTGGTCAACTTAGAGAGACCCTACTGCAAAATAAAATAAAATAAAAAGGGCTGGAGGTGTAACTCATGGAGTGCCTCTAGGTTCAATTCCCAGTACAAAAAAAAAAAAAAAACCATTCCCACTCATTGTAGAATATTTGAAAACTAAAGAAGAAAATTTTAAAAAACATCCAGACATAACCATCTTTAACAATCTGGTGTGTTTCCTTCCAGTTTTAAAAAATGCATATATTCATACTTTTTCTTATAAAATTGGCATCGAGCTGGAGTTTTGAGTCCTGCATTTCCCACTCATGAATATTAATAAGAACCTCCCATGTGAAAGCACTTTTTGGCCAGGTATGGACTAAACATTTTACACACATCATCTCATCTCACCTTTAGGTGACTTTCGTTAGCATTTCACAGATGAGGAAGTGGTCTCCAGATGTTCCACGGATTGCTGAAGGCCTCAGTCCTAAGCTTGAGCCATGATTCATCTGAGTCCAAAACCTGAATGGTGACCGGTAGAGTCTCTGGATCCTTTAGCAGAGTTAAAAGAAAATTACCATACAGTTGAAAAATATTCTAGTCCACATAGATTCCAAAATTTACCAAGCCAATTTCTTATAATTGGCCATTTGGCACAATTCTAAATTTTTACTCATATAAATAATACTACGGTGGACATCCTCTCCCATAAAATTCAGCTGAAATTCTGGCTATTTCCTCAGGACAGATTCCTAGAAGCAGGAATAATGGGTCAAAGGGATGGACTTACTACAACCAAACCGCTTTCCAGAAAGAATACACCAATTTGCCAGTTTTGAATAAAAAAAAAACTTGTGCCAACTTGATAGGCAAAAAGTACTGGCATGTTTTTGTTTTATGTGTGTGCCATTGATCACTAATGAGGGTTCAGGTTTTTTAATTTGCATTTCTTCTTTTGTAAGCTGTTAGTACTTTTTATTTTCCTACAGGTTGTTCACAGTTTTCTAAATTTATAAAGGCTATCGGTATTAATATATTAGCAATATTACCCCTCTGTCAAACTTATTGTAAATGTTTTCCTGGGTTTGTCATTTGCTTATTAATTTTTGTTTTGTGTGCCTTTTTTCTTTTTTGATGAAATTATATACCGCTTTTAGGGTTTGGCATGATTTAGGATTGGGTTTGTCTGAACGCAACTAAAATGCCAACTAATAGTTACATAGAGGGGGACTTGTCTCAAGCCACGGAAGTCTTGGGTAGGCCACACAGGGCTGACATCATGGTTGTGTGATGCCCCCAAGCACCCAGATCTTTCCTCTTTCTGCCTGCCACACTCAATGGGTTGGCTTGGTGGCATGGTTGTGTCTCATGGTTGCAAGATGGCTGCTCCATCTGCAGACATTGTGTGTCTTTGTCCCAGGCAGGGAGAAACAGAAAAGCCCAAGGGCTAGTACTTTGTCTTAAATTGGCTTCAACTTCTTATTCCAAAAGGGAAGCCCTCCCAGGGACCTCTGCTGGCATCCTATGGGCCAAAACTGGGTCACATGGCCACCCCAGCTGCAAGAAGCTTGGGATGTCAAATAGTTTGCCTGGAGGGTGGCAAAGGAGAGGTTTGTGATGGGCTTTTCCACAGCAGATTCCCCCATGTCCACCACTGTGCTGTTGGTGGAAGACTATGTAGCGCTTTTCAAGCTTGAATGTGCATATGATCACCTGGAAATTTTGTTAAAGTGTGTATTATGATTCAGTAAGTCTGGGATGGGGCCTGGGATCTGTATTTTTGACAGGTTCCCAGGTGGTGCTCTATTAACTATTGCTAGTTAATTAACTTATTATTACTATTTATATATGTATATACATTATAACTACTACTATTAGCTATGGCTGTAAAACAAGCCCTCCCCAAACCCAGCAGCTTAACATGACTATTTTATTTGCTTGATTCTCTAGGTCTCTCCTGGGGTCACTCATGGGCTGCAGATTCCTGGCAGCTTTACTGAGACATGATGACCTATGGCAGCCTCATTTTCACAAGTCAGGTTGATCCTGGCCATCAGCTGGGTCTCTCTCTCTCTCTCTCTCTCTCTCTCTCTCTCTCTGGCATTCTACCTCCAAGCTATACCCCCAGCCCTTTTATTTTTTATTTTGAAACAGAGTCTTGCTAAGTGGCTAAGGATCTCACTAAGTTGCTGAGGCTGGCCTCAAACCCGCAAGCCTCCTGTTTCAGCCTCCTAAGTACTGGGATTATAGATATGCACCACTGTTTCCAGCTAGCTAGGGTCTCTCTTTTCATGTGACCACTTGGCCATCAACAGCCTAGCCCTGGCTTCTTTGCCCAGTAGTTCCAGGATTCCAGGAGAAGAGATAGCAAAACCTCTTGAGACCAAGGCTCAGAAGTCCCACCGTGTCTGCTGTAATCCATTGCTCAATGCAGTTTGCTAGGCCAGCCCAGAATCACACAGTGAGGAAACAGACCCTGCCTCTAGATGAGAGGAGAGACAGTCACCTCTCAGTGGTGTGGGCAGGGTGGGAAGAATTGCAGCCATCTCTGGCTCCTGGGGTCCCCATTTGGGTAGCATAGTTAGAGAACATGGTTTTCCACCTTGGCTGCATATCGTAATCACTTAGGAGCTTTAAAGGATACTGACACCTACCAGAGATAAATATATGGTTGGTCTTGGCATCGGCATTTAAAAAACCTCCCAGTGACTCAAATAGCTAGTGCAGTGGAGTATTTGGGTCGATGGTGGAAAACACATCTGGAGGAGCTGGTTGGGGGGCTGGAGTGGGAAGAAGAATATTGACGATTGAGAATTGAGTTAGGGATGTGTTCAGGGACATCCGTGTGAGGTCAGAAGTCCAAAAGGGGTTTGCATTGGGTGTGAAGACTTGGCATAATACAGTTAAAGCTAAGGTTCCGTGGAACTCACTTTGGAAAACCCTAAGGATGCACACAGTGGGCCCTCAGCTCAGTGGGGCCTCGATGGCCAGTGAGTGACTCAGAGGCAGGGACAGGGTTTTGGGTGCTAAGAAAGGTGACAGGCACCTCCCGGCACTTGTGGCCATGGAGATTCAGTTATTCAAACAGCATTTATGAGTGTCATCAATGTACTTGGTGCAAGATTAAATGACCAAGGCATTGCCTCGAAGATGAGCTCTGAGAGCAAGCAGGAAACAGCCCGCACCGTGGAGCCGCCTCTCGGCAAGGACTGCCTGGGGCATGCTTCCAGCAGCCAGGGGCCACTTGAGGAACTGCCTGGCATGCAGAGTGGGAGGGGAAGAAAGCTAACATTTGCTCAGCACCAGATACTGTGCTGCTGTATGCATTTCCACCAAGTACAACCAGGAGGAAGCGTAGCGTGGGGTGGTGGTGGTGAAGATAGCCTGGGTTCAAGTCCCAGCTCTGCTACCTGTGTGAATTGGGGTTCTCTGAGCCTGCTTCCTTGTGTACACATCATTCCTGTGGGGACTCAGAAGTTCTTCCACATCCGGCACCTGAAGCAGCCCTGGTTGGAGGGGAGTCCTGGTCGCGGTTAGTTTTTGCTGATGAATCCTCGTGTTCACTCTGTAAGGCAGGCAGTATCGTCTTGACTGGGAAAATTGATGCTCCAGAGGTAAATTACCTGCTGGAGGGCCATGGCGGTTCAGGAGTGGAGCCAGGATGCAAGCCCTGGCTGCACTACTTCTGCAGTCTCCTCCTCTCTGCAGGTAGTGGACGCACAGCCCCTCCACTCCCGAGAGCAGCACCCAGCTAACACCCTACTTCTCTTCCAGGCTGTGTCAATGATCGAAAAAAACAGCTGAGGCAGCTGTTCCGCTCCCTTCAAACCCAGAAGAAAGCTTCCAGCTGACCCCAGCTGCTGCTGGGAGCCAAGAGGCCCTGGAAGGTGCCACCCCGGCCTCTCCCGCCCCCACACTCCAGCACAGCAGCACCTCACAGTGCTCTCCTCCCCCCTCCCTCTGGCCTGGCAGCAGCATTGCTGGCTAAGCAGCCTCTGCTTGCTCCTTGGACTGCACCCCCTCTACCCTCACCTCACCTGCGGGCATCTCTGCACCAGGAGACAGCCAATCCTAGGACTGAATGGGTCTTAACCTTGACAGATTGGCTTGGTGACTGGGCCCAAAGAGGACAAGTGCAGCAAGTTATGCTACCCCAGAGAGATCATATCTAATAAATGAGCACAGGCTTTACTTGGAGTCACTGGGCACTGAACCCGGCTCAGGGGGAGCTTCTGGCTGTAACCAAGTTCTCCTGGCTTTTTGTTTTGTTTTTGCAGTCTAGGGATTGAACCCAGGAGTCCTTTACCTCTGAGCTACATTCCCAGCCCTTTTTAGTTTTTTGAGAGCGTCTAAGTTGCCCAGCTGGCTTCAGACTTGCCATCCTCCAGGCAGCTGGGATTACGGCAGTGAGCCATGGCCCCCAGCTGACTTTGGCATTTTGATGTTTCTCAGAGGTCAGGCTGAAAGGGTCCTTTGGAGGCCAGATTCAGGAGCTTGGGGAATTTCTTTAAGCTGTGTTTGCAAAGCCAGCAGTTATTAGATGGTTTACTCAGTCTGGGGAAGGGCTGAGACCTAAACACATACTTTCTTTGCAATAACCTGACCTTGCCTGTCAGAGGAACCGGTGGACTCTCCCGACCACCATCTGAAAACTGATGGGCCAGAGTATACCCGTTTCTGAGATGACAAGGTAATAGGAAGGCGGAGCTACTTAGTGAGCACTTCTCTAAGTCAGCTGGGTGCTTCAGGCACCTCTCTGGGGCTTCCAGTTTGGGATGGGAAGCTGAAGCTTTTTAAACCAGAAATCCTTGGGCTAATAGGCAAGATGGTTTGGGAAATTAGGTATAAGTAAAAAATTTTGCATTCCCCCACCCCACCCCTGCATTCCTACATCCCTAAGCTGCCTCTTGGTTTAAGAGGGGTTGCAGCAAGCCTGGGCTGGTGGGCTCACTGCTCCAGGAGACCTACCCCAGAGATCCAGGCAACTCCCTCAACTTCTCCCTGCTTCTGGGCAGTTCTGGCTGCAAATGGCAGAACCTGACTGCCTAGGTTAAACCCAAAGGGAGTTTTGGAAGGAAAATATTGGCGAATCCAAGAAGTGAACCAGCTGGCCTTGGAAAGACCAGGAGCCAGCTACTCTGGACCTTCTGCCTCCAGAACGTGGGGATTGCGCAGCCCCAGGCATGGGCTCCAGGTCCCACCTTCCAGGAGAAAGAATCTGATAGGTTCTTGGGCCCAGGCAGGCAGGGGCAGTTTTTTGTTGTTGTTGTTTTGCATTACTGAGGATGGAACCCAGGGGCATTCTACCTCTGAGCTACACCCCCAGCCCTATTTTGTATTCTTTATTTTGAAACAGGGTCTCACTAAGTTGTGGAGGGCCTTCTTACTAGTAGCTGAGGCTGGCTGCAAACCTGAGATCCTCCTGTCTCAGCCTAAGTACTGGGGTTACAAGCATGTGCCACCACGCCCGGCTAGGGGCAATGTTCTGATGGAGAAACTGTAAGCCTGGCAGTCACACCAGACAACATCCACCAAAGTGAATTCTGCGAGTCCCCACCTTTAACATTTGTATTTTAAAATATGCAACATATTCATATAAAGTTCAAGATTTACTAAATGGTACATATAATGACATCCCGTCCTGAGGGAACCAGGTAGTGTCTACAGTTAGCGGATTGCACATCTGTTCTGCCCCTTGCTTTTCTGTGTATGTTGGAGCCTGTGAATCCAGCGCTCACGGAGCTTGCTTGTCCTTGCTTACAGATGCGTACATTCCTCTCAGTACTGATTCCTTTATCTAGCCCCTGTGGACCAACACAGAGCTTGTTCCAACTCTACCTCCTACTTCTTAGGGAAATCATGGGAAAAATACATAGGAATTTCTACAAAACTCAAAGTGTACAATTGCAGGTCTAGGCCCAAATTGGCTAGGTAAGGTGTTTTACTTGTCTGACATTTTCTGAATTAGCAATATTTAAAAGTCGGGAGATCCAACTTCCTCTTGAAAAAACTTAAGATCTAGCCATACCAGCCTATATTCCTATATAACTATGGGGCAAATGGAGTGAGGGGACAGGTAGGGCACGCCCACCCCATTTTGTCACTTGATACCTACCTAAGCCTGGTACCAAGGCAAAACCCCTCCCCTTCATAGGTGGTATTCTTAAAGGAGCACTGCGCCCTCAGTGAAGGACTGAATGAGGTGAACACTAGAAGCTGTTCACTTAGTTAACATTTATTGAGCCTACTGAGCCCTCAGTGAACACAAAGGACAGTCCTGTCCTCACAGCACATACACCCTTGCGTCTCATGCCACAAAGGCGGCCAGAACTGCGCAGCGCCACACCTCTGCTTTCAGAGGCTATATAGGACAGTGAGGAGGTAACCCCTCCAGCCTCCCCTAGAGCAGGACTCTGCAAGGCCTCCTCACTAAAGAGCAGCCCACTCTGGAAAGCCAGCAGGACAAAGTTGGAGGTCGTGGGGGAAACGTGTGCCTGCCCCACAGATGGCTGTGGTGAACCGGAGCATCAGAAGCTGTGCTTTATTGAGAAGCCACGGCCAGCCTCCTGCTTTATTCCAATTGCTACTTGACAATGCCGCTGCCCCTTCTGAGGAATGCTGGCACGAAGCTCCCGCCCCAGCTCTCTCCCCTCTTCCCTGCCTGGGCCCATCTCAACAGTGGCCTTTGTGAGAAGTGCCTGCTCTAGTCATTCGCACACCCCCACACACCTACTGGTGGCTTCCAGGGGCCATCAATAGGTCTTGTGACCACTGAGTCCCAGGGGTCAGGTCCAGCAGATGGGACAGGCAGAGGGATCCCTCGTGTTGGTTCAGAGCAGTCAAGCGCTAGAGACAGAGGCTCCATATGGGAGCCATGCCACATTCCTGATGCCTGTCCCTTGCAGGGCCAATCCTGTTCTTGCGGGTTTCAAGGCTGGAGGGTCCTGCGTCTTCCATGACTACAGGGGGCTGCTGGTCGTAGGTCCCCCGTCTTGGTACTTGAGTCTCATCCTTTCAAGATGATCTTCAGAGCTTTAAGCTCATCCTGGTTGAGAGGGTTCAGATTAAAACCTTTCAGCTCCGGTTTGCCTGGAGAGAGAAGACAATTCATGAGCAAGTTGTGCCTCCTGCCACCACCCTACTGCCGGTCTGGACTCGGGCCCAGGAAAGCAGCTAACACTGTGTTAACGCTGCCAAGCCTGGCCTGCAGTCTGCCACGCATGGGCCTCAGATTCTGCAGTGCACTGAATGACCAGCACCAACACTGCACCTGGGTCACCGAAAACCTGCAAAGTCAGGACTGTTCCCAGACACCTCCAGATTGTTGCCAGACCTGGGACCCAGCACTGGAATGTTCGGTTACCTAGAATTTCAGCTCTGACCTTTGCCACCTGAGTTTCCTCAGAGCTATCCAGGTCCCCATACCAATGCCCTAGCATGTGATGTAACATGACCCCTGGCAGCTCCTAGTGCTTGGAAACGAAGATGTAGCACGAATTAAGACCCACAAACCTCCCTGTCCGTTCTGTCTCTGGGTAGCTACAACCACTGCCCGCTCCTCCAGCACCACTCACACGGCTCTGGCCACTACCCACCTCTGTAGGGCTTCCCACTCCTGCCCTTCCAAGTGCATATTGATGGTTCCCTCCCCTCCTGGTGCCCAGTTTCCCTCAGGCCAATACCTTGGGCCTCAAACAGGCGGTTGACCTTCACTTTCAGTTGTTTCTGGAGTTTTTCTATTTCTTTATCCAGGTGGTCCTGATCTGAAAAAATGAGGTGGGCAAACAAGCCAAAGTTATACTACAGAAGGAGGAACCCAGGCAGTGGGGATACCAGCTTCTCCCCAGCCCCCCTGGGGAGCAAGGGCTCCGAAGCATTTTAGAAGGAAAGGGGGACCTCAGAGACCAACTGAGGAAAGACTAAGGCTGGATATGTTCTACCCAAGAAAGGGCTGAGCACCCAGAGACTTGAGTATGGTGTGGGTGTCCGAGCTGTGGTAGACCCTAGAGGTTTGCTCTCCCCAAACCTCCATTTTCAATCCAATCTCTACTGCAGGGAATGTGAGAACTCACTCATCCAGGCTCCCTTGCAGCTATGCGTAGCCTTGTGACTTAGCTATGGGCGGCCTTAGCCAATGAGGTGTTGGCAAGAAGCCCCTGGGAAGAATGGTCTTATTTCCAAATAAAAGGTAATATCATAAGAGGAGGAAGCCTTTTGTATTTCCTCCAGCCTGGCACATGGACACGAGTCCTGTAATAATGGCATAATGGCCATCGGAATATGTTACAGTGCCACTGCTAGGCAGCTGTGCCAGCTCTCTGGGCAATTTCTTATGTGGGAAAAAAAGAACCATATTTCCATAAGCTTCAATATGCTGGGTTTTCTGTTATTGTAACCCAACTCACTGATAAACAAGCAGTATGCTAACACATACACTTTTATCTGAGCTTCACAAGTGTGCTATATAGATGCGCCCCCATTTACAGACGAGGAAAATAATCCACAGTGGCACAACAGGGATTAAAACCCACATTAGTTTGAACCCTATAACAGAGCTACCTTCCATCAAACCAGTCAAAGCCTGACTCTCAGTTCTGGGTTAAGGCCCAGATTGGTGTGAAAGGAAGCCATGTCTCTGGACCTATCTGCAGGAAGCCTTACCTTTCTCTATCATTTCCTTTGTCTGAGGGTGAGGCATCTTGATAAACATGCTCCCAAAGCAAACCATCACATCATCTGAAACGGCAAATAGTCATTTCTTCACAAGTGGTTTTTTTTTTGAGCACCTACTTATCTGCCAGGCATTGTTTTTAGATGCTGAGAACATAGCAGAACAAGACAGAGTTCCTGCCCTCAAGGAGCTCCCGCTATAGTGGATGACAGAAAATAAACATATGACTTCTGAGACCCTGATAAGTGCTATAGTGAAAAATAAAGCTGGCTAAGAGGCTAGGGAATGCTACAGTAGAGAATGGATTTGTTACTTATACCAGGTGGTCCAAGACCTCACTGATAATAAGACATCTGGGCAGAGAGCTGAAGAAAGGAGGGTATGAGCCCTGCAGACATGGAGGGAAAGCAAAGCCAGGCAGAGGAAACAGGAAAAGATCCATGGTGTGCTAGGGTGTCAGGAACACCAAAGAGACCAGAGTGCGTCAATGAGTGAGGGGAGAGGGAAGGCAGGATAGTTTGGGGAGTGGGGGGGATCTTGCAGGACAACTCTGATTTTACTCTGATGAGATCAAAGCAACTGGAAGGTTCTGTACATGCCAATACACTTTGAACAAAACACAGTTGTCTTGCCTTGGCCCCAGCGCCCTTCATCACGACCTGGTCACGCCATCTCTCCAGGCTTGTCTCATGCCGTTCCGCACTTGCAGTCACAGCCACCAGCCTCATCTCCTAACCCCTCCTTCCTCCCAGATATTCTAATACCCACCCACATCCAATTCCATCTCTAGCTTTTCTGCAGTTTTCAATTATGTGTTTTATGCTGCTTTTCCCATCTACAGAGCATGGGACAAGAGCCATCAGCTTTATATATCCTTAGCACTCTCTCACCGTCTGCCATTGTTAATGAGCCAGGAGCTAATGGCCTGTCGCTGGAGTGATTAGCTAAAACTGTGAGCCACAGTGTATGTCAGAACTGTAACATTTGCTCCCTCATCTCAACAAGCTGTTTTAGTTTCCCATGAGGCTGAGTTACACATCTGTAGCTTCTTACTTGGTCTCTATCAGGTATAAGGTGGAGGCCTTCAAAGGAAGACAGAACAAGCCTCCAGGGCTACAGTAAGGATGTTCCAACTTACCAGAGGGGCTGAGATCCTTCTGTAGGGCCCTCAGGCCCTCTCGGTTCTGATTCCTTTTGGTGTCCAGGTCCACAATCTGAAACCATGAGCAGACTGGAACTCAGCTACCTCTTGCCCCAACCTGTCACCTCTCAACACATAAAGGGCTAAGGGGACAAAGACATCATTCCTGGGTTACTTCCAACATCCTGCCTCAAATGCACTGATGTGTGAATGTATTTCTTCTCCCATCAGCTTCCAGGTCCTTAAAGACAATGCCTTGTGCAGGTGCCTAGCCCCAGAGGAGGTGCTGGGAAAACATTTGCTGACTAAATGGGTAATTATGTTGTCCACTCAAACTTGAGGGCCTATTAGAATCACCATGGAATGAAACCTCTCCTCCAGACATTGTGATTAAGCAGACCAAAGCTCTATTTTTGGACAAGCTCTTCTAGCTAATCCTGACCTAGTATCAGAAGAAACCCAACAATACTAGATTGGAACAGCAGCCCTGGGGGCACTACCACAAGCACCTACCTTGTAGGTTACTGAGCAAGAAACTGAGTTAACACAGTACTTAACACACAGTAGGAGCTTGATAAACTTTAACTGCCATTACTATCTTCATCCTCGCATCTTGACGGTATTTAATGTGATAAGCCCTTCCCCAAGCCTTCCCCTTCTCAGTGAATACTTGACCAACCACCCATGCCCTCTCACTGGAGATGATGAGAGGGAGTCATGAACCATCCTTGACTCCTCTGGCTCCCTGACCCCTTTATCTAACCATTATGACAGCCTACTGAGTCCATCTCCAAAATATATTTCTGACCAATTCACTTCTCTCCACCACCATCACCTGGTCCAAATCCATCTCCAGATGGACTTGCTCCCCTACACCTCCGCCCTTGCCCCCACTGTATCCCACTCCACGGATGCAGCCACAGGAATCCTTTAGAAACCTAAATCCAATTATATCACCCACCTCCATGAACTCCCTTCAGACTGGGCACCTAAGTTAGAACTAGACCCAAACTCCCTGTGCGGGTCTACAAGGCCCTCCATAACCAGAGCCCCAGTTCCCACCCCGCCGATCACAAGGCCCCTTACGCCTCTTCTCAGTCCCTCCTGTGCCCTCAGGGCCTTGACCAGGCCGCAGACCCACATCGACGAAGGGGTCCGGAACTGCATTTTGAAACGGGTGCTCAGAGAAAACCGGCAGAGCGGCAATGGGTCAGGATCCGGGGGGCCGGCACCGGGCACAGGACGGATGAAAGGAAAGAAAATGTCCAAAACAGAGCAGGCGCTCACTTCACTAATACCAGCCGGACAACTGAGCGGCGCGCGGCGTCGGGCCGAGCGTCCCACCACGTTCGCACAACCCACGTCCGTCGTCCCGCAGCCGTTCGGCAGCCCGCCCGAGTCAACTCACTGCCCCTCGCACTTCGGTACTGCGAAGGCCGCCAGGCCCCGGGGCCGCGGACTGGCCTCCCACCTGCCGCTTGTCCGCCAGCACCTCCTCGGCGAGCTCCTCCACCTCCACCAGGTACCGCAGCACCCGCTCCGCCTCCGGAGACAGCATGGCGCCCGCCAGCTCCGGCCACGACTGGAAGACCTCCCTACCCGAGCTCGGCCGGCGGCTCGGTCCGCGCACGCGCGGCTCTGACAGGTCTTCCGGCGCGCCTGCGCAATCGAAAGAACGCGGCGCACAAGGTCTACGCACGCGCGTCAGCGGGACGCCAAAGGCGGGGCTTAGCTTTGGGGGCGGGGCTGGAGCGCCCCCTGCAGGCCAGGAGCGCTCAGTCGGTGGCGGTGCCTCCTACCCCTCCCTCCCTTCAAATATGAATACCTACTATGTGCTGGGTCGGCTTAGGTGCTGAGGATGCAGCAATGAACAAAACAAAATCCTTGCTCTCTTGGAATATCATCGTAGTGGGAACAGGCAATTAACAACAAAACAAATACTGTGTGGGGAGCTCAGGGGTAGAACCCTTGCCTAGCATGAGTGAGGACCTGGGTTCCGTACCCAGCACCACAAAAAAGAAAAAAAATGCTATGGAGGGCAGTGATAAGCGCATTGGATATATGTAAATCATTCTCCCCCTTTTTTGTGTGGTGCTGGGAATTGAACCCAGAGGCATTCTACCTCCGAGATACACCTCTAGACAGATTTTATTTCTTGTTTGGAAACATGGTCTCACTAGGTTGCTGAGAGCCTCACTAAATTGTTGAGGCTGTCCTCAAACCTGCAATCCTCCTGTCTCAGCCTCGCAAGTACTAGGATGACAAGCTTGTGCTACCAAGCCTGGCTCATCTTCCCTGTTTTGTTGTTGTTGTTGTTTTGCAGTACTGGGGGTTGAACCCAGGGGCATTCTACCCCCAGCTCTATTTTGTATTCTTTCTTTTGAAACAGGGCCTCACTAAGTTGCTGAGGCCGGCAGAGAACCTGCAATCCTCCTGTCTCAGCCTCCCAAGTACTGGGATTACAAGCATGCCCGGCTCATCTTCCCTGTTTAAGGAAAACCAAGAAAGCCCATGTAGAAGTGTGACTTTGATCTAACCTTGGACATCTTCCATTTTCAGTTTATAAATAAAGTGGAATCGAAATTTCCCTTACTGTCTCTCCCTGCAGGATAGAAAGGAAGCAGTAAGCATTTTACATTTCATTTGACCACAGTGTTCATTAAATCCCTTTGTTGAGCCCAACGTCCAGAGTAGTTGACCTAGATACTAAGAAGGGGCTACAAAACTCTGGGCAGTGAGCAATGAAATGTCAGCCCAGAAAAGAAGTCACATAAGAGCTGGAAAGTGAATCTGTATGGACCATGGGATCCAGGAGGTCTTCCCAGAAGAGGCAGACAGATGGAAAGTGGCTGCCCATCAGAACCAGACTTCCTAGAGTTGATCCTGCACAAACCCCTCACTGAGTATCTGCAAAATCCAGGGTTCATAGGGAGGTACTTTAAGCTCCTGCCTCCCTTAATGTCAGCTTTTCATTTTCCCCTTTTGGCTCCTGGCATTTAGTCTTCCACACTCTTTGCCTTGCTTGACTTTCACAGCCACCTTTGCACAGGCAGAATTCTTATTGCCCTGTCTCACAGTTACAGGTTGGGACCAGAAGAAGGGTCATGCCTCATCGCACAGCAAGTCAGGTGCAAACGTGGGTCTGAAAGCACTCTGGTCTCCCTCCCTCACCTGTCTCTGGACCCTCCCCCATATTGTGGCCCCAGAAGTCCCAGCAGCACCTCCTCTTTGCCTGGCCCTTGGCTGCCTTCAACTACCAGAGGCAGAGCTAATTTCCCCTGCAGTCACCTGGTATGGAGAAGGAGGGAAATTCATTAAGGATTCCTCATTGAGGGTGAATTTGTTGCCAAACCCAGGATGTTTTATGTAAACACCTTCTGGTTCAGAAACTCAGACACAGGCCCTGTGAAGGAAGGGGGGAATCTGTCAAGGAGAAATGGGCTTTACCAGGCATCCCTGGGGCCTGCACCCAAGCACTGGGTCTTTCCCACCTTGGGGCCCAAAGAGGGCTGGACAGACTGACCTGCCTGACCCTGCCATGTGGGCATGGAAGGGGAGGGATGACGGAGGCTCCCATGTTAGCCGTTTCTTGGCTGTGACTGGCCCTTAGAGGCCACTCCTGGCCACTGGACTTTGGAGAGGTGAGTCATGGTCATAACCAAGACTCCAAGACGGTCAGACCTGGGGAGGGACTCGGAGATCACTATCTTTCAGAATCACTTATTCCACAAATATGTATTCACTTCCCAGGCCTTGTGATAGGAACCCACCATGAGCAAAGCCAGACATGGTCCCTGCCCTCAGAGGCCGCCCGGCCCGGTGGGTGAGACGGTCGACACCTGAGCAGGCGAATGTGTCATATACCAGGTGGTGATGAGTGTTAGGGAAATCAAGGCAGGGCAAGGTGAGTGAGCGATCTGGAGGCTGTGTGAAGCAAGGAAGTCGGGGAAGGCTTCTATGAGGAAGTGGCATTTGAGCAGAGGTGCGGAGGAGGTGAGAGGGTGAGCCATGTGGATATCTAGGGAACAGCATCCCTGGCAGAAGGAATAAGAAGTGCAAAGGCCCTGAGGTAAGCCTTTGGTTGCAAGTTGGAAGAACAGCGATGCCAGTGCACATGAACAGAATGAGGGAGAGGGTAGAAGATGAGGTCAGTGAGGGAAGTAGGCCTTGAGCAGACGAGGCTGTAGAAGGGACAAGGCCCTTGATGGAGATCCCTGCCTCCCCTGCTGCAGACCCGTGGCTACGGCTCGTCTCTGCTCACCCATGCAGCTTGAGCAGGAACATAGTGAGTGAATGTCTACAGGAATGAGCCCTGCCATGAGGAGACAGGACTCAGTGACTGTACCCCCAGTGTCTGTTTTCCCGTGGATCGCTGCTGTGATTGTCCAGACAAGAGGACAGCCACTGGCCCCGAGGTAGCAGGAGGGGTGGTGATGCATGATGGGATTCTCAGACCCTTTGCACACATTCCCTATCAGCTTGGACTAATTTCCTGCACAAGTACTGCAAATCCCCCACTTCACAATCACCCCCTCTGGACTCCCACACTTCCTGGGCTTCTCCCTCTCTGACCTTACCACATAGGTTTTTTTCCTCTAAGCATCTCCCTTTCTGGGCATGAGCTCCTCAGGACGGGGACCTTGTCTCTCCTCTTCACTGCCCTATCTCCAGGACCAAGAATGGGGCCTGGCACACAACAGGCTCTCATTCAATGTTTATGGAATGAGCGAGTGGACTTTCTAAAATGCAAGGATTTACGGGGCTAACTCAGAGGCAGGCAGCTAAGTTGAGGCTGGGCTGCCACATGGCCAGGACAGTGCAGAGGAGATTCGAGCCCTGGGTGGAGTGTCCCTTAAATCTTTTAGAACCAAAAAAACCTCCTAACCCAGGGATGTGGCTCTGGGGGCTTCCTTGTTTGGGGATTGGAGTCACTGGGAACAAGGCCCCACCCATTCCCCTGGGTTTTTTTTTTAACCATTTCCATGTGTTCAGTGGCCAGCACTCCGCTTCTCCTGCGCCCAGGTTACTGGAGTCTCTGGAGGGGCTTCCCCTCCCTCCAGACGTAAACCCATCATCTCAGGGTCCCGGGAGCCCAACTTCCTTGCCTGGGACAAGGCAGGGGTGGGTGCAGACAACTCTGAGGTGTAACTTACACCCCTGCAGGATCAGGCTGAAGCTGCCACTCAGACAACTGGCTGAGATCACAGCCCCACTGAGCTTCCTCTCCTTCCTCTCCCCTTTATGGTCAGAACCTCCAAGGCTCCAGTCTCACTCCTCACCAAGGCCCACAGGACCCTACATGACCTGTCCTAACCTACTTCCTTGCTGTTCCTCAAGCAAACCAGGCGTGAGCCTACCTCAGGGCCTCTGCACTGGCTGCCCCTTCTGCCTGCATTTTTTCCCCGATGTCTACATGGCTCTCTCCTTCACCACCTACAAGTCTTTGCTTAAATGTCACCTTCTTGATGAGACCCACCCAGACCACCTTATTTTAAAATGCACCCCCAGGCCAAGGATGGTACTGCAAGCCTGTAATCCCAGTACTTGGGAGACTTAGCGAGGAGGATCACAGGTTCCAGACCAACCTCAGCAACTTAGTGAGACCCTATTTCAAAACAAAAACAAAAAAGCCTGGGGGTGTAGCTCGGAGGAAGAGTGCCCCTGGGCTCAATCCCCAGTATCACTAAATAAATAATTCTATTTTAAAATGCAACCCCAGCCTCTCCCAGTACTCTGGATCAACTCCCTCTGCTCTACTTTTCCTTTTTTCCATAGCTTTTGTCACCTTCCAGCATGCTGTGTAATTTACATACTTACTGTGTTTATTGTTAATCTCCCTCTGCTATAAAGGACACTCTGTGAGGACAGGAATCTTCGTCTCATTTGTTTACCATTGTGACTCAAATGCCTAGACCAGTGCCTGGCCCATTGTAAGTGCTCAATAAATATTTCTGAATGAATAAATGAGGGGATGAGCCAGAACTGTAACCAAGACAGATTCTCTTTGAGGCCAGGCTCCTAACCCTGATGCTGGGATGCTGGAGTGCAGGTTGGGGAATGACAGCTCATGCAGGACTTGTCAACAAAAAATCCCTTAGGGCTGGATTTGTTCTCAAATCAGTGAGAAGCTGTCAGAGGGTTTGTTTGTTTGTTATGGTTTTGGTTTTGGTTTTGGTTTTGGCGCTAGGGATTAAACCTCTGAGCTAGTCCCCCAGCCCTATTTTATTTTTTATTTTAAAACAGGGTCTCACTAAGTTGCTGAGGCTGTCCTCGAACCTGTGATTCTCCTCTTTCAGCCTCCCAAGTACTGGGATTACAGACTTGCACCACTTTGGTGGGAGGATGGGCTTACAGGGGCAAGCAGGGGCAAGCAGGGGCAAGCGCGGTACAGTCTTCTGGGTGGTGTGTACATGTGTGGGGGCGGGAGGGTGATGCTGGGGCTTGAAGAGGTGACCAGGCTGTGGCTGCACTGGGACTGGGAGAGCCCAGAGCTCCAATTCCCAATTCTCCAGGCAGCCTGAGTGGCTGCTTTACCAGACCTGGCCTGTGCATAGTCCAGCCAGACCCCAGCTGCTGGCAGCTGCTCCAGCACTGCAGATGGGTCATTTGCTCACCCGCGTGGTCCCTAGCTCCTCCCTCCACTTCCTTTGCGCCCTTGTGGGCTTGGCAAGTGGAGGGGAGACCTCCGCTCCCTCTCCCCACCCCTGACCCAGAGAATAATCCCTCACATTCATGGGATTCCCCCTCGTGCCCTCTCTTCATCCTCCCTCGTCCCTGGATAATGCAGAAGCCTGATTCCCATTGGGCAGATGAGGACATTGAGGCCAGGAAAGGGGACAGGCCCTCCCAAGGTCATGCAGCCAGATGGGGACAGCAGGTGGGGGACACATCTCCCAATTCCCCATGCCTAGATTTTCACCAGGCAACAGATGGCCCCATGGCTTGACTTGGTACAAGCCCAGAACTTTCCAAGCCTCCCTGAGCTGGTCTTGACTACTACCGTTAATCCTACACTCATTCATGTTCAATTCCATGAAGAGATTCTTCTTAACAAAAATGAAAATGTTACACAGAAGACCAAAGCTACATTTGACCCCCCCCCTTCCTCCTTGTCTTTTGTGGTACTGGGGGTTGAACCCAGGGGCATTTTACTTCTGAGTTATACCACCAGCCCTATTTTATTTTTTATTTTGAAACAGGGTCTCACTAAGTTGCCAAGGCTGGGCTCGAACCTATGATCTTCCCATCTCATCCTCCAAAGTATGGGGATTACAGGAGTGCACCACCACACCCAGCCATAGTTTAATTTTCTCAATTAAATTTTATACTTCTTTTTCACACACCGAAGTACAAAGACTCTTTCTTGTTTATATTATTTTTCTCCTGGACCCCTACCCCACTTACTTCAAATTTCACTAAAACCCTTTCTACCATATTTGATGCATGTCCTCATATATTTAGGATTTTTTTGCAAAATGCATAGTGTTGTTTATGTGTTTGCGTATTTTTAAGTTTTTATGGAGATCCAGCACAAAGAGAAGAACACGCAGAAGTGTACTGTTCTTGAACTTTCCCATCCTCAAGACACCCATGTAGATCAAGAGATCAAGAAGCAGAACAGGGCTGGGGGTATAGCTCAGTGGCAGAGCACTTGTCTAGCATGCACAGGGTCCTGGGTTCAATTCCTCTGCACCACACACACACATAAAAGGAATCGAACATCTAGCAGCCCCTCCCAGCAGACCCCTTCAACATTCCCTACCACTACCCCAAGAGTGAGCACCCTCCTCCTCTCACCACTACTTAGTTTTGATTATTTTTTACCTTGACACAAATGGAACCACCTAGTGTGTGTGTGTGTGTGTGTGTGTGTGTGTGTGTGTGTGTGTGTGTTTTACTGGGGATTGAACTCAGGGCATTTTACCTCTGAGCTACACCCCAGCCCTTTTTAATTGTTTGTTTTAAAGCAGGGTCTCACTATGTTGCTGAGACTCTCAGTAAGTTGCTGAGGCTGGTCTTGAACCTGTGATCCTCCTGTCTCAACTTCCCAAGTACTG
>PVJS01028150.1:0-25720 GCA_004027185.1 Glis glis
CTAGTAACACATACACACACACACACACACACACACACACACACCCCAAAACAACCCCTAATTGTGCAGAGTGACTTTTCAGTCACTGGTATGATTACTATGGTTACATGAATTTCAAAAAAATATTAAATAACTGATGTGGATATGACTGTGTTAAGAAACCAAAGGCCAAAAGATTAACCAAACTGAATCAACAAAATTGCTCTTAGTAAATAGCAAGAGTACCTCTGTATTTGGGGATGACTTCTAAATAATAAATTGCATGTGTTTTTTTTTAAAAGATCACCTGATTTGTTATTTAACCAGGCTTACAAGATACAGTGTAATCTTTTAAAATTATAGGTAATTACAAAAAGGTGCACTAAACCTCAGTTAATCACAGTTGTTTCAAAAATATGTCCCTTCTCTTAACAAAGCAGTAACCCAGCCAGAACTTGGATAAACTGGCATTTCCCTAGATCACATGTTTCATTCCTAAACACAATGCCCCTTGTGTTTCTTTCAGGTGTCCATACTTTCTCTGAAAAATAGATCTCCCTTTCCAAAGCTTGAGCATTATCTGCTCTTTGTTTGAAAATAAGTACACTGTTCATGTGTGGACTAGTAGTGCAGGTGTCTTACTTCTCTTTTCCCAGTCAGGCTGATCCTTAAGCCTTTCATGAAATCAGTTCAGTTTAGTTAAATCTCCGACATCCACTTCTCATTTCCATTTCCCTGTATACCATATCACCCCCCAAATGCAGCCAGATGATCTTTCATTTATGTTTGCATGTTTAATTGATATCTCCAGAGCTGTCAACATTTTGCCTTTTTCTCAGTTGTTGAAGGCTAACTCCAGGGCAAGGTCAAAGTTTGGATAAAACATTAGCAGTCCAAGTTGCTTTCATTTATCCTGAACTCCAACTACTGCTTCAGGTACCCAGATTTGCTCCTGTTACTGCAAAGCACTAGCTAAAAGCTTTGCATGAAATGAAACTCTCTGAAGTGTAACCAAACTGATTAAAGCCACAGAAGCATGTATTGAAGTAGCTCTCTTCCTGAGTGGGGCATGTGAAACACTGACATTCTTAACACAGCAAGGATTGGTATTGGGTGTCAGGTAACCGATTCTCTCTTGTAAAGTATAGGGTTTCAACCCCTCATTTTATTTTCAAACAAGCACTTTCATGTTATTCTCTAGAGAATGAAGAGGGTATGATCTCAGATCATTGGGCGAGCTATAGCTGAGAAAGGAAAAGGGGCGGGAGAACAGAATTATTTAAATACTTCATTTGTTAATGAAAGAGATTGTAAATGATAGTACTTATCAAAGTATTTTTATAAATGATAGTACTTATCAAAATATTTTTCTAGCTTTGTAACATGAAGTTTCAAGCAATTTATTATCATCATTCATGTCTCTAGGTTTTTTGCTTAACCCCCCTTTTCTGTCCTTTACTTTACTGAAGTGTGACTCAGTAAAATATAGTGCATATTTTAGGTATTCATTATTACTATTGCTTTTATGGATAAAGGTTTTTTAAATTTAGAAAGTTTATGTGAAAACATGAATAATCAGTAAAGAATCTAGTGTATTTTTAGTAATTTTGCTTAATGCAACAATGTGCTCAATGCTTTATTGATTAAAAGGAGGATGTAACACATTCATTGTGTGTATTTTTGCTTCTTTGTCCAATTTACCAAACATAATAAACATGGACTTAATTGTGAAGCATACTATAAGAGTTCCTATACAGGGTTGTAACTTTATTTTCAAAACAAGTTCACATTTCTTTTTTTTTTTTTTGCGGTACTGGGGCTAGAACCTAGGGGCATTCTATCTCTGAGCTACACCCCCAGCCCGATTTTTTATTCTTTGTTTTGAAACAGGGTCTCACTAAGTTGCGGAGGGCCTCACTAAGTAGCTGAGGCTGACCGTGAACCCGGATCCTCTGATCTCAGCCTCCCAAGTACAGGGATTACAAGTGTGCACCACCACGCCTGGCTACAAGTTCACGTTTCTTAAATTGTTTATAAAAGCCATTTTGTAGAAATTAGCAATCAATTTAAAAATTGGTTTTACTTTATATTTTAGGTTTGATAATTCTATAGAAAAATTTAAACTAGTTTAGTATTTATATTTCATACTGGTAATTCTTTCTAATATCATGGTCTATAGTTTCTATGGATTATAGAATAGAAGTCGGCATTATGTGAAGATTTTGCTTTACAAGGAAGTGCCATGCTCCTGGCCTTAAAGCAAGCATTAATCAAGACATTTCAGTGTTTAGAGATTTTGATATCAAGTGTGTTTGTAAAACATAATCATAATATGGAACCTACACTCAAGTATAATCTCTCCTTCCTATAATTATGCTTGAGCATAGATCATATATTTATGCTTGAGCCAGCTGATTTCAAAACTCCTATTTCATATGCCCTAGGGACATTTATGGAAAGGTCTACCCACTACATCCATGAGGAATAGTACTCTGAAACCCCTTGCTTGGGATAAACAAAAATATTTTTCCAGCATTTTTTAGTTAAAATTTACATAACACAATTTATCCAAAATTTCTCAAGAATTCTATTTAAGCTATAAACACACTGGTAAATTGATTCGTTTTTTTCTTTTCAACTTTATTAAGGAATAATTTATGCATAACAAACTGCATCCATTTAAAGTATAAAATTTGAGAAATTTGGACAAGGTTTTATGCATCTGTGAAACCAGCACCCCAATCAGAATATAGAACATTATCATAACCCCCACCTCAGAAATTCTCTAAGCTCCTTTATAATTTCTCCCTCCTTCTATTTTCTATTCTCAGCTTCCACTGAGTTGCTTTTTATTTGTGTTTTATACAAATGAAATTATATAATATTTAATACTTTATGTCTGGCTTCTTTGATTCCATATAATGGTTTGAAGACTTACCCACCTATTTTTGCATATATCAATATTTATTTCTTTTATACTGCTGAGTAGTATTCCATTGTATGGATATATCACTTCTGTTTATCCATTCACCTAATAGTAGACTTGGGGTCATTTCTAGTTTGGGGCTCATTCAACAAATACTTATTGAGTACATATTACTATTCAGGCAAATGTCCTAAAAAAAATGGGAGGCCACTATGAATATAATTAACAAAATTCTGACCTAAAAGGTGCTTACTCAGGAAGACAGAGAATATTTTATAAACAGACATATAGTATGCCTACTGTAGTGGTTTTGATTTATAATGTCCCCATATCCCTCAAGGAAATAAGGTAGCAATGTTGGAAGTGGGGCTTGGTTGCTAAGGAGGGGCCCCTGGGGTTGTGACCTTGAGGATTATATATGGTCCTACTCCTCCCCTTGCTCTCTTTCTTGCTTCTAGCCTCTGTGATATGAGAGTAAAGCCTGTGCTCTCCCTTTCTTTGCTTCCTGCCGCCTTGCCCTGAGATCCACACTCCCCAGCCTCACATGGGCTGAGCCCAAAATCTCCAAGGAAACTCTGAGCAAATAAATCTTCCTTCCTCTAAGTTGTATGGTTAGTCATTTTTGATTATAGCAGTGAGACTATTGACGGAGATACCTACCTAGTGAGAAAAATAAAGCAGATGGAGAAAGAAAAGGGAGAGGAGTGATATGACTGATTTTTAAGCAAGGGTGATAGGGTGGAAACAGGCCATTTCTATAGGTCCAGAGGCTTCTGGGGGATTAGAACTTTCAAGATTTTTGAGTGAGTCTAAAGAGCCCATATACAAATAGGGCTCTAACCATGACATCCTTCCCCAGCAGGGCCCTGACTTTGACATGTTAGACTTTGCAAGATTGAGAGTTCACCTTTCCCTGAGACTCTTCTTCTCTTATAATTAAATCCTGAGCTCAGTTCTCAGATTCTTCTGTCCTCTGGTTACAGGAGATAAGAGTCCTTTTATCTGCCACCAAGGAAGATCTCTGAATTTCCAATTTTGCTTTGCTCCTTAAATGATAATTATTCTCAGCCTTCAGTTGTCTTTTTCCAGTTCATCAATGGTACTCAGCAACAGATATTTAATTCCATTGTCTTTATAATTAGTAATTTCACAAAAAACTGAAGTATTACAAATGCCAGCACATCTCCTTTCCGCTGGTATTCTACGCCAGTTCACCACATCTAAAAGTTTTAATAATTGCACTGCTATAGCAAGGCAGGCACCATCAGTGCTCCACCTCGTAGCAGTGATGTGGTCCTCATTCAGACAATTGGCTGATAATCCAGCTCTAAAACCTCATTTTAGAGTCTGCTTCCTTGGTACACTCTGTCCGGTTGGGTTACCTGAGAAACAGATTTTGAGCACAAAATTTGAGTGCTTTCAGGATCAACATCTTTGGAGGAGTGAAGGAATAAGACTGGGCATTGGGAAGCATTGAACTACAATGAAATTGCACCAGAGGACTCAGCCAATCCAATGGAGAACTCTAGAGTTAGATGTCTCTTTGAAGTTGTTCTTTCTTGAGGCCAGAAGGCAGAGTTCCTGTACCCCCAATAGAATAATTGTTGGATGTGGATTTGAAGGCAGCTCTTTTCAGTCAAAGGCAACTCATAGAGAGGATCTAGGTTGAAAGCCACCTGCTGCCAAACTCATAAGGGAGGGGCCACCTATCACCTCTGTCTTAAAGAGGAGATCTGGGTAATCCACTATAGTGGTAATCCACTATAGGAGTTTTGCAAGTGTCTTTTGGGAATAATTGCTAAGAATGGAATTGATAAATTAATGGAAAAAGTATATATGTAATTTTGCTAGATATCAATAAGATTCTTCAAGAATGCCTGTCTCCTCACTGACTTGCTGATAGAGTATGCTGTCAAACTTTTGAATTGCCCATTTGAAAGGTGAGAAATGGCATTTCAGTGTTGCTTTAATTGCAAATTGTTTTTAATAGGAAATACCTAGAAACAACCTGAATGTCCATCAATAGAAGTCTGGTTAATTAAATTATGGTAACTGCAACCTATACATATGTATCATTATAGGACAATCTCTAAGATATATTAAATGAGAAAATGTATAGATTAATATATAAAATATTCTCTCATTTGTATACAAACAAAGGGCATTTATATTTACATTTTTTAATTTGTATAGGAAATGCCCGGAAGAGTACAAAAGAAAAACTAGACTGTGAAGTATGAATAGAAGCTAAAAGAGGAGTAAAGGTATTTTTACTTTTTATTTTATGGCCTTTTACTGTTTGATATTTTTGTGAAAAGTAGTATTGATATGATTTTATTTTTAAATGATATTGCTATCCAATCAACTGGTGATCATTTTTACCTAGATGTTTTGCTCTTATTTCATACCTAATCCACTTGATCAATCTGCTTAGAAAAAGATGACAGCCCAGAGGTAGCCTCCTTATACCAGGCACTGTGACTTAGGTCAGTTACCAGCCTCACAGCATCCATGTAGCCTTGGTTCTTTCTAGGCTTCAATCTCAGTGTGGAGACCCCGATATGGCAAGGGGTATGGTGCCCCAAACAACGTCAAATGTCTTGCTGTTTTTGTGCAATTAGAGCAAATTAGCTGTTTTTGGAGAAATGGGTGAATTAAATTGTGGGAGAATGGCTTACAATTGTGCATCTTTGGACTGACTTAATTTCTGTTATTTGGCCAAATCATCTACCTTAATGTGTCCATTAGTAAATATTGGTATATTCATTACTTTTTCATTTTATACAGCATTATTTTGATCATTATCTGACTTTTGAAGAAAACAGTGTTAAATTCAGTTTCATAGATGAATATTGTGAACACTAAAAGGGATACTTGACTTAATAGTCTTCTGGGTAGAATAATTTTTTGGCCTGATTATTAAATTGGTACGTGGATCAGCCAGCCATGGTGGCGCACGCTTGTAATCCCAGTACTTGGGAGACTGAGACTGGAGAATCCGGGTTCACGGCCAGCCTCAACTACTTAGTGAGGCCCTCCACAACTTAGTGAGACCCTGTTTCAAAATAAAGAATAAAAAATTGGGCTGGGGTGTAGCTCAGAGGTAGAATGCCCCTGGGTTCAATCCCCAGTACTGTAAAAAAAAAATTGGTACTTGGATCTAAAGTTCTAAGGTAATTATAACTGTAGAAATTTGCCTATAAATAAGTAAACAAAGGTAGGATTTGTGGGTTAACATCTACTTCCTCCTTTCCCAACAATTATGTAACAGCTAGGATTCTAATTTAAATATCTGATGTAAACCTATTTCTGACATCAGCTTTTCTTCCTCATAAAGCAGTAAAAAAGTACACATCTTTCAAAATTTAACAAAATCCCATAAAACAAAAATACTGGACAACTAAAAGCTAATGTTAAGCACTTGAGGAAATAAGTATGGTTTTGCACGTTTCTTGAGAAATTTTCATTTTTCATATAAGTTAGGTGTTTTGAGATCTCTGCCAGGAAATGGATATAACCTTTCCACTATCAAATGCAGATTAAACCCTTTTCTCCGAGTTTTCCTGAGTAGGTCATTCATTAATCTGACATGCTTGACTTTGTTTACACAGAGTAGGGTAAAATTTTAGCTTTTAGTTTTATATTCTATTCTGCTTTGCTAGGAAGGATTCAATTATCTTTCGTATAATTACATTGTTGGCCTTTAATGAAAATGGAGTAAGAGCAAACTCTGCATTACAACTGAGAGATCATACAGTTCACATTTCAGTTACTACGAGTCTTGATTGATGATCCCACCCATCAAAAACTCAATAATGTTTTTTATAGTCAGTACATTCATAAACATCTGTCATAGAGCTGGCACTGAAACTGTCAATTTTCTAGATTTTTCCTGTACAGAGAGCACTGTAGGCTCTTGTACATAGTAGTATAAGGAAAAACCCAGGCTCTTTCTGCTATGTCTCTCAACACCCTCCTTGCAAGCACTAATTCTGGTTGGTGAGAGGCAGTCTAGAAAAGACATTGTTGGAAGTTTGTAGTTTTTTAAGGGGCTATTTGGGAGGTATATTGAAAATACTTTGAACTTCTCTCTGCTCTCACCAGGGCAACAAAATAAACCTTTTAGCATTTACACAGGGGAAAAAATAAGACAAAAGGACAACCATCAGAGGCAACTGTTTTGATGATAAATAAGTCCGTTGTCCTCATACCAACTAGTATTGTTCCTGTGTTGGATGTCTTCCAGTTGCATACTCCACCCTTTTCTTGTTTTCTCCCCGAGAGGCTGACCTGTTTTGTTTAAATCAGTGGTTTTCCAAATGTGACCATTGGTCCAGCAACATCAGCAACACGGGGGGGGGGGGAGGAGGGACTTATTAGAAATGCAAATTTTCAGGCCCTATCCCATTCTGGTGGTGGGACCCAGCAATCTGTATTTTAACAAACTCTCCTGTGATTCTGATGCATGCTAATCTATCAGAATCACTATACTACATAATTAAACTCCCTTGTGGCCTCTTGTTGGGTTTGGTCAGTGGGGAGCACCAGGAGGAAATCTGATGGAGAGAGGAGAGTGTGGTCTGGGCATTTATTTTCCTAGCATCCCCCATGAGGACACCTCTGGTTGGTTGTGTTCCTTTAATAGAGGCCACATTTCCTGTTAGGAGACTTTCTATACCCTACTACTCGTTTTTTTTTTTTTTTTTTTTTGTACTAGGGATTGAACCCAGGGGCATTCTATCTCTGAGCTACATCCCCAGCCCTGTTTTTTATTCTTTATTTTGAACAGGGTCTCACTAAGTTGCAGAGGGCCTCACTAAGTTGTTGAGGCTGACCGTGAACCTGCGATCCTCCTGTCTCAGCCTCCCAAGTACTGGGATTACAGCGTGTGCCATCAGGCCTGGCAATACTGCTACTCTTTACAAGTCATAGTAGCCTCAGTTCTTATAGCTCCTGCTATTGCTAACCTTACAGGGTCTTGCATTATTTCCTATTAGCTTCTCTAAAATCTGCCCACACTTTTGTAAGTATCCCTTTAATGAACTCTTCTCAATTACCCTATTTGAGTATGCCTGGAGTGTGACCAATGTAGTTCCTAGTGGCAGTTTTTTTGTGATATCTATTCAAGAGACTCACTTTATTTTCATGAGAACTTTCTCTTCCCTTATTTCATAGCGTTGTTAGGAGGACTGAATTAATATGCTTATCATAGTGCTTGACTCAAAATGTTCAGTATATGATGGTTATTTGTAGAGGTGTTACAAAGTCTTTGTTGTATGCAGCCAGGAGATATCAATATGTAAATATCCTCAGTTCCACTGCCTTCTCTCGACTGTTCTACCTCTTACTTCTATGCCTTGGTTTCCCAGTATTAAAGTTGGTTTCCATATTGATTGCCTGATTTCAGATGGAAGAATTATCAGAACAATAAAAGAGTTCAGTAGTTTGGGGATCACTGATTAAACATTAAAACCTGTTTAAATTGTCTGACCCCCCCACAGTACCATTAAACTCATTAAGTTATGATTCTTATCTAATTTATAAAACATGTAGAAAGGTTTGTATTTAACTATGTGTTTGGTTCTTGCTTTGCCATAATCATGTGTGTTTAAGATGACCAAATAAGTATGATCATGATCAAAAGTAAGTTTGGCTGGGTGTAGTGGTGCAAGTCTATAATCCCAGTGACTAGGGAGGCTAAGGCAGGAGAATTGCAAGATTAAGGCCAGCCTGGGCAATTTAAAAAATAAAAAGGGCTCAAAAAATAAAAGGTCTCAAAAAATAAAAAGGGCTAAAGGGCTGGGGATGTAGCTCAGTAGTAGAGTACCCCAGGGTTCAATCCCTAGTAACACACACACACACACACACACACACACACACACACACATAAATTCTGATTGTTAGTATTGTTATACCTATTAATAACTGCTTTATTCATATTGAAAAATGAAGTTTCTAAATTCCAACTCTCACCATCTTAAATAAACATGTTCCTCTCAAAGACAAAAAATAATTTCACCTATATCACTACTTATAATCAAATGTAACAGATAAGGAAGTAATTGCGATTGGTACATGCAGTCTTCAAGATTATTGAAAACACTGCAGCTAACACTATACTCTAACAAGAAGTACTGTTCAATGCCATCAGACAACCCAACATGAAACTCTGACTCAAAGCTTAGAAACAAATGATAAATGTTTTTCTCTGGAAATTTTTTCTTTGAGAGTAAAATAAGGAGCAGTAGATATTCTTTGTAGCTCAGCAACAGGTAAATATCATCTATACAATAACAAAAAGCTAGAGACTATCTTTCCTGAATAATCCAAAATTGTTGATGGAGATAGAACCACACTGTTTGAGGAGAAACTTTTTCTACAGGGTTGAGACTTGGCTAAGGAAATGGAAGTAATTTCTGGTTAAAAAGTTATTTCCTGAAGGAATAAATGTTTAATACCTGACTCAGAATGTCACTGTTTCCATATTTGGCATCCAATGCACAAGTCTGAAAAAAGGTTCCATCTGCCAATTAACATCTTTTTCCCAACATGGTGAAGAAACAGTCTATTCAATTATGGTTGGCACCGTGGGCTCTGTCACTATCTTTACTCTGACCAGTTCTTGTGGGACATAGCATAGTACACAATTGGGCCCATTCAAATAATTTATCCCACTGTGTATTCATAATACACGGATTCTTGCCATGGCAAATCAAGACATCTCACTACCCAGAGCAGCGTGGGCTAAGAGAATGTCAGGGCTTGCAGGGACAGATATATTGGAGGCTACAGTGTGTGGGTAGAGTTGTGAGGTCTCTCAGGCTGGTGCTTAGATACATCATGTAGAATTAATGCTGGAGCCTTTGCCATTCAGTGCTTTCTTATCACCTAGAACTTCTCTCCTTGTACTCCTTGACTGAACTCTATTAAAGAATATTTATAATATTCAAAAGGTATCGATTTTCTCATTGGGAAAACCAGCAGCAAATGTTTTGAAGTGAAAAACAAAAACAAAAGCAAAACAGGGTGTGATTGATGTATTATTCCTTCCTCATAAATCACTAAAGTGGACCCTTTGAGAGCATGTAGACTGTGATGAAAGATTTCCTGTCATTTACCAGACCAAAAGGTCTTACTGGAGATAGCTCCCAATGTGCCTTAGCAGAAATTTTTATTTACTAATTTTTATAGTTTAAGAGTATCCATTCTGGGTGTGGTTGTGCACACTTGTAATCCCAATACTTGGGAAGCTGAGACAGGAAGATCACAGGTTAGTGGCCAGCTTCAACAATTTAGTTAGGCCCTCTGCAACTTAGTGAGTCCTTGTCTCAATATATATATATATGGCTGGAGATGTAGCTCAGAGGTAGAACACCCCTGGGTTCAATCCCCAGCACCAAAAGAAAAAAAAAGTATCCAAATACCATGTTGTTCTGGCATATTTTGAGAAACTAATCAAAACTGTAAATGAAGTTTTTCCAAAGAGCAAGAATTTTAAGGATAGAATACATGTTAACTGTTTGAACTCAATTTCTACCCTCTTTTAAAAACCATGAAAACTTACATATATTGGATATCTTTTCCTAGAACAAAGGTTTTCGTGTGCATTTCCAGCAACTCTGATATGTATTACTCAATGACTTGAACCTCAGTTCTTCAAAAATAGAAATGCATAATTATCCAAATTATTTATCATAATAAACAGTCTTGGGTTTTCCTTTAGCGATTTACGTCTGATATATACAACTCAATACTGTTGTATTAGCAATTACGTTTCTATCACATGAACTTTAAGGAATATATTTAAACTGTAGCACATACACAGAAACAGAAACAAAGAATTATATTTAATATGATAGCAAGGAGAGAAAATTGAATAATAAAACAATAAAAAGGCAGAAAAAGGGTACACAGAATAGGTGGGCCAAAGAGAAATAAAATAGCAAGATAGCATAGTTGAACCCAGCCACATCAATGATCACATTAAGTGTAAATTGTTAAGAAGCCTCCTTTAGATATAAAAATACAAAGAAAGTAAAAAATGAAAGAATGGGAAAAGATATATCATGCTAACACTAATCAAAAGTAAGGTATAGGGCTAGAGGTATAATTTAGTAGTAGAGTATGTAGTATGCCTGAGGCTCTGGGTTCAATCACCAGCAACCCCCCCCCAAAAAAAAGTAAGGCATAGTGGCTATAATGATATCAAACAAAGCAGATCTCAGAGCAAAGAATATTACTGGGATAAAGTGAAAAAGGGTAATTTTGTAATGACAAATGGGTCAATTTATCAAAGGAATATACTATTTCTAAATGTTTATGTGTGTAATAATAGACTTCAAAAATACAAACTGGGTGTGGTGTCATATGCCTGTAGTCCCAGAAGTGTGTGTGTGTGTGTGTGTGTGTGTGTGTGTGTATGTATGTGTGTGTGTGGTACTGGGGATTGAACCCAGGGGTGTTCTACCTCTGAGCTATACCCCCAGCCCTATTTTTATTTATTTATTTATTTATTTATTTATTTATTTTAATATGCTTTTATTGGTGCATTATAGTCTCACATCATAATGTAAATCATGTTGACAGTGACATACATTCACATGGTACTTGGTGGCCCCTTTATTTTATTTTTGTTTTTGTTTTTTGTTTTGCGGTACCGGGGATTGAATGCAGGGGCGTTCTACCTCCACGCTACGCCCCTGGCCCTATTTTTTATACTTTATTTCAAAACCGGGTCTCACGAAGTTGCGCAGGGCCTCACTAAGGAGAGGGAAAGAGAGAGAGAGAGAGAGAGCTGAGGCTGCCCGCGAACCCGGATCCTCCGGTCTCCGCCTCCCAGAGTACTGGGATTACAAGCGTGCACCACCATGCCCGGCTCCCTTTATTTTACTTTTGAAACAGGTTCTTACTAAGTTGCTGAGGGTCTTGCTAAGTTGCTGTGACTGGCCTTGAACCTACAATCCTCCTGTCTCAGCCTTCTAAGTACTGGCATAAACTGACTCCTCTGTGTGTGTGTGTGTGTATGTGTGTGTATACATATATATATATATATACTTAAATAATTGATAGAACTGAAAGAATAGATAAGTTTTTAATTTATATCATAGATTTCAACTCTTTCTCTATATTGATATAAAAATGGGAAAATCAATAAGAATATTATATGCAACAACAGCAGTATGCATAGTCTCTTTAAGTTCACAGAACTTTTACCTACTTTGACCATATTCTGGACAGTCAAATAAGTCTCAATGAAATTGAAAAAGATTCAAACCATAAAGAGTATGTTTTAGATAATAATAGAGTTATATTAGAATAGGATGACAGCTGTCTTGAAATTTTCAAGTATTTGGGAATTAAATAACAAGCTTGTAAACAACCCATGGGCCAAAAAGAGAAAAAAGGCAACAAAGTATCTGAGCTAAATGAAAATAGCAAATATAGCAAAATGCATAGTGAATAGCTAAAACAGTGCTTAGAAGAAAACTTAGAGCATTGAAATGCTTATATTAACAAAGAAGAATTATTTTAAATTAGTAAATTATCTTCTATTTCAAGAAACTAGAAAAAGAACTGGGTGTGATGGCACACACCTATAATCCCAGTACTTGGGAGGCTGAGACAGGAGAATTGTAGGTTTGAGGCCAGCCTCAGCAACTTAGCAAGAACCTCAATAACTTAGCAAGACACTGTTTCAAAATAAAAAATAAAAAGGACTAGGGGTGTAGCTTGGAGGTAGAATGCCTCTACTAGGGATTCAATAAACTGGGAATTGAATCCCCAGTACCCCCCCAAAGTAGAAAAACAATAAATTAAACTGAGAGTAACCAGAAAAAGGAACCAACAATAAGAGCGGAATCAAGGAAATAGAAAACAAAAAGAGAAAAAGCACAGAGATTAAGAAAAATCAATGAAATTAATAAATCTCTAGTCAAACTGATTAGGGAGAAAAAAAAGAAAGAAAAAAGCCCACAAATTGCCAACACTGGTAATGAAAAAGGTGACAACTACAGATTCTACATGTATTAAGAATAATACAGATAGATATAGATAAATAGATGATATGGGATAATTATAAGAAAATCTTATGAAGAACTTAATGGCAATAAATTCCAAAACAGATTTTTTGGAGAAATTTTCTGAAAGACAAACTACCAAAGTTTATTCAAGAAGAAATAGATAACCAGAATATTCCTGTTGAATTTGTAGTTAAAAACCTCCCCAGAAATGAAACTCTGGGCCCAGGTGGCTTCCCTCGTGAATTTTATGAAATATTTAAGGAAGAAATAGTACCAATTGTATATAAACTCTTCAAGAAAATTGAAGCAGAGAATATTTTTTAATTCATTCTATTAGAATAGCTTTATCCTGATATTAAATCACACAAAGACATTACAGGAAAACTATAGACTAATATCCATCATAAAATCTATAAATCATAGATTTAAAAATTCTTAACATTTTAGTAAATTGAATCCATAATATTAAAAGTAACCAAGTATTATGGTTAGATGTAGAATGTCTCCTGAAGAGCTCATGTATTAATGCTCAGAGTTGATATAATTAAGTCATGAGGGCTGTAATCTCATCAGTGGATAAATCCATTGCATTAGATTTACTGGGTGGTAACCTAGGGAGGTGCGGTGTGGCTGGAGAAGGTGGGTCCCTGGGGCTGTGGCCTTAGTGACTGTGAGTTTGTCTTTGAATCCCCTTGCTTGCTGGCTTTCTTCCTTCTGGTCCATGATGTAAGAGCAGAAGCAGAGCCTTGCTCTCTCCCACTCTCTGCTTTTCACTGCCATGCCCTGAGATCCACAGACACCGGCCTCACACGGACTGAACCCTAAATCTCCAATAAAACTGTGAACAAATAAATTTCCCTTTCTCTAAGTTGTGTGGTCATTTGTTTTGGATTATAACAGTGAGAATGTTGCCTGAAACACCAAATACCTCAGGAATGCAATGTTGGTTTAAAATTTGAGATTAATAGAGTTACTGTCCATTTTCCTATCTAATTCAGATATGATATAATAATATACACCAATTTTCCTGGGACTGATTTTTCTAAAATTACTGTAGAATCTAAATTGTTCTTTTCATACTTTTTTGTTGTTGTTGATGCTAGGGATTGGACACATGGCTCTGTATATGCTAGACAAGTGCTCTACCACTGAGCTACATCCCCACCCCTAGAAGTCCTTTTCAAAGAAATTCTGACCTGAGTAATGCAATATATCTCTGGCTTTGCTTTTTAAACAAATAAAACATGACACAACTATAGGGCTCAGTTGAACTTGTACACATTTCTGCTGTATTTCTTTGCTATTGTTCTGTAACAAATTACCACAAATTTATTGGTTTAAAATAACACATTTATTATCTCACAGTTTTCGTGGGTCAGTCTGGGAATGACTTAACTTGGTTCCTCTGCTGAGGGTCTCACAAAGTTATAATCAAAGTATTGGCTGGGCTGCATTCTTATCTGGAGATTTGAATGGAGAATAATTTGCTTCTGTGCTTACTCAGGTTGTTGGCTGAATTAATTTCTTTGTTATTGCAGGCCAGAAGGCTCTGGTTCATTATGGGATGTCAGCTGGAAGCTGCCCTCAGCTCTTAGTAGCTGCCTACAAATCCTTAAGGCTGCCCACAGTTCCTTACTGTGTGGGTTTTTCCAATATCTTTGTTTAATTCATACAGCCAATAAGGAAAGTGTCCAGAGTAAGCTCACTAAAAAGACAGAGTGGTATATAACATAATCACAGGAGTGACACGGACATCCAATTATTTTGTCATATTCTATTTGCCTAGAAGTCTACAGTCAAAGGGAGGGGCTTAGGCAAAACATAAACATTGGGAAGCTGGGATCATGTGGGGTCAATTCACAATATGCTTGTAACATGTACTTGAAGGACTTCAGGCAGCAACAGACTCTTAAACAAAAATGGTTGAATCCAAGAATGAATAAAAAGAATTATACAATATGACCAAGTGCAATCCATATCAGGTATGAAAGGCTGTTTCAACATTCAAAAATGAAATAATAGCCGGGTGTGGTGGCGCACGCTTGTAATCCCAGTACTTGGGAGGCTGAGACAGGAGGATCACACGTTTGCGGCCAGCCTCAGCTACTTAGTGAGGCCCTCCGCAACTTCATGAGACTCTGTTTCAAAATAAAGAACAAAAAATAGGGCTAGGGGTGTGGCTCAGAGGTAGAATGACCTTGGGTTCAATCCCCAGTACCGCAAAAAAAAAAAAAAAAAGAAATAATGTCATGCATCACATCAACAGCTAAAGAAGAAAAATCACATGATTTTATATATATGTATAGTTGATACTGGGGATTGAACACAGGGCCAGTCTATCTCTAAGCTACATCTCCAGTCCCGTTTTAATTTTTTTTCAAATTTTGAGACAGGGTCTCACTAAGTTGCTGAGGGGCTTGCTAAATTGCTGAGACTGACCTCAAATTTGTAATCCTACTGTTTTAGCCTCCCAAGTACTGGGATTACAGGCATGGACTACCATGCATGTCTAACACATGATTATATTGATTAATGCAGAAAAGGCATTTGACAAACTGCAACACCTATTCATGATAAAAACTGTTATTAAACTAGGAATAGAGGAGAACTTCCTCAACTTGATAAAGAATATCGCATGCCTGTAATCCCAGTACTTCAGAGGCTGAGACCAGAGGAGCCGGGTTCGTGGTCAGCCTCAGGCCACAACTTAGGGAGCCCCTGTTTCAAAATAAAGAATAAAAAAGTAGGGCTGGAGTGTAGCCCGTAGGTAGAATGCCCCTGGGTTCAATCCCTTGTACTACAAAAAAAAAAAAAAAATCGCAAAAACCCTCAGTTAATATCATACTTAATGGTGAGAAACTAGAAGCTTTTCCACCAAGACCAGGAACAAGGAAAGGATGTCTCTTCTCACCACTGTTTTTCAACATTGTACTGAAAGTCCTAGTTAATGCAATACACAAGAAAAGGAAAACAAAAGGCATACTGATTGGGAAAGAAGAAATAAAACTGTCTATGTTTGCAGATGACATGATTGTCTAGAAAGTCCAAAAGAACTGACAAACAAACAAAACACCCCCAGAACTAATAAGCAGTTACAGCAAGGTTATAGGATATAAGGTTCATATACAAAAGTCAATCACTTTCCTATATACCAGCAGTAAACAAGTGGAACTTGAAATTAAAAACCATTTATATTAGCACCCCCAAAATGAAAAATTAAGTATAAGAAAATATATACAAGATTTATATGAGGAAAACTACAAAACTGTTAAAATCAACAACTAAATAAATGGAGAGATATTCCTTGTTCTTGGATAGAAAGACTCAATAACATTAAGATACTCTTATCTTACAGATTAAGCACAATCTTAATTCAATATCACAATACATTATTTTGTGGATATTGACAAACTGATTCTAAAGTTTATATGGAGAGGCAAAAGACCCACAATAGCCAGCATAACATTGAAAAAAAATCAAGGTTGGAAGACTGAAATGACCTGACTTCAAGATTTACTACAAGGGCCGGGCGTGGTGGCGCACTCTTGTAATCCCAGTACTTTGGGAGGCAGAGACCGGAGGATCCGGGTTCGCGGGCAGCCTCAGCTCTCTCTCTCTCTCTCTCTCCCGGTCTCTCTCTCTCTCTCTCTCTCTCTCTCTCTCTCTCTCTGTCTCTTTCTCTCTCCCTACTTAGTGAGGCCCTCCACAACTTCGTGAGACCCGGTTTCAAAATAAAGTATAAAAAATAGGGCCAGGGGTGTAGCACGGAGGTAGAACGCCCCTGGGTTCAAAAGATTTACTACAAAGCTACAGTAATGAAAATAGTGTGGTTTTGGTGAAATTATAGACAAGTAGATCAATGGAATAGAATAGGGAGTCCAGAAAAAAAGCTACATAAATATAGTCAACTGATTGTTGATAAAAGAGCAAAAGCAATACAATGGAAAAAGATGGTCTTTCAACAAATGGTGCTGGAACAATTGGGCATCTACATGCAAAACAAAAAATGAATGTAGACACAAACATTACAACCATTCACAAAAATTAACACAAAATGGACATGGTCCTAATGTGAAAAACAAAGCTATAAAACTTCTAGAAGATAATAGGAGAAAATCTGTATGAATTTGGGTTTAGTGATGACTTTTTAGATATGACACCAATGGCACCACTGGCATGATTCAAAAAACATAACTGATAAGCTAGACTTCATTAAAATAAGAATTTCTACTCTTTGATATATACCACTAAGAGAATGAAGGACAAACACAGACTGAGAGAAATCTTTGCAAAAGACATAAATGATAAATTACTGTTATCCAAAATATGAAAGGAATACCTAAAATTCAACAATAAAGAAAACAACAACAATCCTAGCATGGCAGCCCATGCCTGTAATCTCAGTACTTAGGAGGCTGAGGCAGGAGGATCTCAGATTCAAGACCAGCCTCAGTAATTTAGTGAGCCCCTCAGCAACTTAGCAAAACCCTGTTTCAAAATAAAAAATAAAATAGGGCTGGGGGTGTAATTTGGAGGTAGAATGCCCCTGGGTTTAATCCCCAGTACCACAAACAAACAAACAAACAAACAAGCAAACAAACAAACAAACATTGCAAACATACATTACAAAAAAGAGCCAAAGACCTTAACAGCCACCTCATCAAATATGCATATGATAGCAAATAAGCATATGAGAAGATACTCCACATGATATGTCTTTAGAGAAATGCAAATTAAAACTAATGAAATACCACTACACACTTATTAGAATGATCAAAGTCCAGAACACTGAGAGCAGCAAATGCTGGTGAGGAAGTGAAGCAGGAGGAATTCTCAATCACTGTGGTGGGAACCCAAATGGTATTGAAGAGCCAACATAAAGCCACACTTTGGAAGACAGTGTGGCAGTTTCTTAAAAAACTAAACACTTTTTCTATATGATTCAACAATTGCTCCTTGATATTTACCCAAGTGAGTTGAAACATGTCTGCACAGGAGCCTGCACACAGTTGTTTATAGAAGCTTTATTCATAATCGCCAAAATTCGGAAGTAACCAAGATGTCCTTCAGGAACTAAATGGATAAATTAACTGTGATGCATTCAGACCATGGGATATTATTTGGTGCTAAGGAGAAATGAACTATCAAGCCATGAAAAGACATGGAGGAAACTTCAATGTACATTACTAAGTGAAGGAAGCCAATCTGAAAAGGCTACATATGTAGGATTCCAACTATGTGACATTCTGGAAAAGACAAAATTACAGAGACAGTAAAAAGGTCAGTGTATGGTAGGGGCTTGTGGGCAGGAAGGTGACTAGGTGGAGCACAAAGGAATTTTAGGGCAGTGAAACTACTTTATACAATATTGTAATGGTGGATACATGCCATTGTGCATTTGTTCAAACCTACGGAATGTGCAATTACCAAGAATAAACTCCAATGTAAACTGTGGACTTCGCATAACAATAATCATTGTAGGTTCATCAGTTGTAACAAGTAACTGTTCTGGTGGGGGATGTAGTATATGGGAAGTCTCTGAATCATCTGCTCAGCTTTTTGTGAATCTAAAACTGTTCTAAAAATATAAAGTGTAATAAAAATTTTAAAAATAAGTAGGAATAAAATAGCAGTAATTATGAACAAAACAAAAAGAGACATTAGGAATTCCAAGTGAATGATACATTTATTGAGTTCAGTTTTGTTTAGAGATAATTTAAAAAATAAACTTCCCAATACCACAAAATGCTAAAAATGAAACAAAGTGCTTTGACGTCATGTATTGATCATAAAACATTATTAATTAATTGGGTTCAGCTCAACTTGAAATCAAGAAAAATAATGTGATTTGCCTGGTTTAGGATTCATTTTTCTTTTCTTTTTCTTTTTTTGCAGTACTGGGGATTGAACCCAGGGGCATTCTACCTCCGAGCTACACCCCCAGCCCTATTTTTTAATTCTTTATTTTGAAACAGGGTCTCACTAAGTTGTGGAGGGCCTCACAAATTAGCTGAAACTGGCTACGAAACTGTGATCCTGCTGTCTCAGCCTCCCAAGTACTGGGATTACAAGTGTGTGCCACCATGCCCAGTTTAGGATTCATTTTTGAAACACTTTTTTAAAGGAACAATTTAAACAAGTAAACAATTATAGAAGGATTCATGTTTAAAAATTTTTAAGTATCTGGGTATGGTGGTGCATGCCTGTAATCCCAGTACTTGGGAGGCTGAGACAGGAGAATCACAGGTTCAAAGCCAGCCTTGATAATTTAGCAAGGCTCTCAGCAACTTAGCAAGACCCTGTTTCCAAATAAAAAAATAAAATAGGGGTGGTGGTGTAGCTTAGTGGTAGAATGCCCTTGGGTTCCATCCCAGCACCACAGACAAAAAAAGTTTTTTAAGTTATAGAAAATTTTCTTATTTTATGAATTAATGAAAGTTTGAGATTATTGGTATAAAAATGTCACTGTCATTGTCATTCTTTTGCATTCTTATATTCTTTCTTTTTTAGAGAAAACTGTGTTACCAGAAGTTTAATTTGAGCTATGAGCCATTCTACCTATGTCACAACCTTGATGAACAGCCATATTAATTTACTCTATGTGTATGTGTGTCTGTGTGTGGTACTGGGGATTGAACCCAGACACATTCTACCTCCAAGCTACACCTCCAGCCCTTTAAAAGAACAATTTTTTTTGAAACAGGGTCTTGCCACGTTGTTTAAAGTTTCACTAAGTTGCTGAGGCTGGTCTTGAACCTATGATCCTCCTGTCTTGGCCTCCCAAATACTGGGATTACAGGTGTGCACCACCACACCCAGCTACTAATTTACTGTGTGTGTGTGTGTGTGTGTGTGTGTGTGTGTGGTACTGGTTATTGAACCCAGGGGCATTCTACCGCTGAGCTACACCCTCAGCCCTATTTTATTTTTTATTTTGAAACAGGGTCTTGTTAAATTGCAGAGGGCCTTGCTAAGTTGAAGAGACTGGCTGCAAACTTGCAATCCTCCTGTATCAGCCTCCCAAGTACTGGAATTACAAGCATGCGTGTCACCACCGCTTAATTTACTTTTTTAAGAAAAGTTTTTATGTTTATTATCATGCTTAATTTCAAGCATGCAAAAGTGGAGGGAAGCAGCATAATGGATACCCTGGTACTCATCATTGAGCTTCAGTAATTATAAATGCCTGAAAAATCTTGTTTTGTCTACTCACTAACATCTCTCTACCCTACTTCACGGTGAAGCTAATCCTAGGCATTATATCATTTCATTTACAAATACTATAGTATGTATATTTCTTTTTTTGTGGTATTGGGGATTTAACCCAGGGGCATTCTACCTCCAAGCTACACCCCCAGTCCTATTTTTTTATTCTTTATTTTGAAACAGAGTCTCACTAAGTTGCGGAGGGACTCACTAAGTAGCTGAGGCTGGCCTCGAACCCGGATTCTCCAGTCTCAGCCTCCCAAGTATTGGGATTACAAGCGTGCACCACCACACCCAGCTAGTATGTATATTTCTAAAATATAATAATTATTATTATTGTACTTCAAAAATATTGCACTTTAAGAATATGGCACTTCAAGAATTTGAATCTGTGTTCAAATTCTCCAGCTATCTTTTCTTTCCTTTTTTTTTTTGGTACTGGGGATTGAACCCAGGGGCATTCTACCTCCGAGCTACACCCCCAGTTCTATATTTTATTCTTTATTTTGAAACAAGGTCTCACTAAGTTGGGGAGGGCCTCACTAAGTAGGTGAGGCTGGCTGGAAACCTCGGATCCTCCTGTCTCAGCCTCCAAAGTACTGGGATTATAAGCATTTGCAACCATGCCCGGTTTTCCAGCTATCTATTTTTTTTTTTTTTTGCGGTACCGGGGATTCAACCCAGGGGCGTTCTACCTTCGCACTACACCCCCAGCCCTATTTTTTATGCTTTATTTTTGAAACCGGGTCTCACGAAGTTGTGGAGGGCCTCACTAAGGAGAGAGAGAGAGAGAGAGAGAGAGAGAGAGAGAGAGAGAGAGAGACAGGGAGAGAGAGAGAGAGCGAGAGAGCTGAGGCTGGCCTTGAACCCGGATCCTCCGGTCTCCGCCTCCCAAAGTACTGGGATTACAAGCATGCGCCACCACTCCCGGTGCTATCTATTTTTTCTAACAGCTGCTTTGTTATGAGCTGGGGCTATAGCTCACTGGTAGAGTGCATGCTTAGCATGCCTGAGGCCCTGGGTTCAGGGCCAAAACAAAAAAATTGCTTTGTTTTAGATTTTAAACAAGGTCGATATATTGTACTTGGTATATCTCTTAAATATACATATCTTCTCTCTTTTTTAATTTAATTTTATTTTTTTTGCGGTACTGGGGATTGAGCCCAGGGGCATTCTACCTCCAAGCTACACCCCCAGCCCTATTTTATTCTTTATTTTGAAACAGGATCTCACTAAGTTGTGGAGGTCTCACTAAGTAGCTGAGGCTGGCCGAGAACCTGCGTTCCTCCTGTCTCAGCCTCCCAAGTACTGGGATTACAAGTGTGCGCCACCACGCCCAGCATCTTCTCTCTTTTTTAATTGTTTTGTTTTGGTTTAGATCCTTTAGCAGAATTATAACTTGAAGGTGGCTAGAGATCTTAAAAAGTTAACCTAATCCATTCTCTCACTTTCACTGAGATCAAACCTTTATTATCTTGGACAGAGAGATAATATCTGAGAAACTTTCCATTTTGATGAAATGTACTCTCTTGGGTCTCTTATACATTCAGATATCTCAGGTTGTGGAGATACTTTTCAGAAGGGAGCTATCTACATTAATTTAATATGCATAATAGATTATATGCTGGAAAAACCTCTTGTTCTAATTCCATTAATTGTAAATCACTTTTACTACTAACCTGACCTCAAGAGGTTTTCTTTGTTAGATTTGAAGGGCTACTATGAAAGTACAAAGACCCTTCTCAATGGAAGAATTTGTCCAGGGATGATGTGTTCCTTCTGTGGGTCTCTGAAATCCTTACCTTAGCCAGAAGTTCAGTTAAACAATATTTATGTGCCACTTTACATTATCAAAGGGTAATTGGTATTTTCTTTAGAATCTTGGACAAATTCCAACTCTGATAAATATATTCTACTTCCCTAAAATTTACCTGCAATTTCAGTGGATTCAGTATCCTTAATTACCTGTCCCAACCTGTTGCTTGATGTTGAGGTTCATCTATTCAGCAGCTGCTACTTTTGGCCCCAGAGAAACACAGATAAATTTGGCAAACAAGTGTGTGTATATGTGGGGAAGGAATGAGTTTGAGGGTTCTAGAACTTAAACTTATCCTGTAATATGAAACAATTTAAAGGGGGCAGGGGAGAGGGAGAGCGAGCGCGAGCGAGAGATTTTATTGTCATTCCAGAACAATGGGATCTTTCATTTGCTTTGTAAACTTTTATTAAGAAGTTTGTATGTGTGAGACATTGTCTTAGTTATTATGGAGGATGCAAAAATGAAGGAAATAATAGCTTTAGAAGAATATACAGGCTAGATGTTTATATAATATTAGGAAGTGCTAATTACCCTTCCTTAAAAGTCTTCCTTATAATGTGTAAAAACTTGAGCAAGTTTCTGACTTATTTAATATTAACTTTTCTCATTTGTAAAATGGAGACAAATGTCTACCTCAGAGTGTTTTGTGAACATTTTATTATTTAAAGTACTTAAGATATTGCCTGACACATAGTAAATGCTCAATAACTGTTAGTTATTATGACTTGCATCAGTTGCTAGGAAAATGTTGATACCACATAAGACTGTATTGAGTTGAGCATACAAATTCAGATATCTTGACTCTCTCAGTTATGGAACCATGGATGGACAGCTCATTCATCCCATAAATGCCAGAATCATAGAAGAATTTCACTGCCTAGTGCCTAGCAGGCTCTAAAATTTTCATTTACTAGTTCTCTGGTAAAGATCATAAAGTTAGGAGAAGGAATTGGTATCCTCCTGTTCTCACCCCATTATCTAATTTAAAATCCTGTGTGGTGTTAGGGACTGAGATTTGGAAATTTAGACCTTTAAAGCTGTTACAACAGGAGAAAATAAAAACTTTACTGTTTGACATTGGCACTTATTCCAAAGTCCCTCCCTGTTTAACGAGCTTTAAGCTTTCATATGAGACATGACACTTAAGGGAAAAAGTATTGCCACAAGGCTAATGATGACAAGAGCTGCCAGCGCACCTTCCATCAAAAGCAAGTGAAGACTTGAAACAAACCTGAGCTCCGGCTTGTGTTAGAAGCGTCACTGTGACATGCCTGTGCCGGCAGAGACTCAGAATGCATTCCTTAACACCAGGACTCCAAGATGTGCTGGATGCCAGAAGCCCAGTGTAATGAGAGAGCAATTGTGAGACTTTATTCAGATGGTGTTCTTTCCTTGTGGGCATGTGTCTCTGAAAGTTTAGTGCAGGGAGCCACGAGAAGGAATGGGCCAGTTCCTTTCCTTTAGCAGGGGTTATAGGCTGCCTAGTTCATTTATTCATACCTTCATCTTTCAGACACTTATTGGCTGCCCACTATATTCAAAGGCACTGTGTTGCTGATTAAAGCAAGTATAATAATATATTAGAACTGACAGTAGATTATAAACTTTATATTCTCTTCTTTGTATAGAGAAAATCCACTGAGATAGTTTAAATTGAATTAAATCAAAAAATATACATAATATAACTACAAAAAATAATGAATTTGGTAATTAACATGAGGGTTTAGTATGTGTAAAACACCATCCTAAGTACTGAGGAAATCCTAAGAAAGAAAATAGTTGGATTCTAATAACTAGGTTGGTGTGTGTATTAGCTTCAAGTTACTATAACTAAATACCCAAGATAATTAACTTATAAAGAGAAAAAGTTTATTTTGGCTCATGGTTTTGGAGGTTCCAGTCCATGACTGACTGGCCCCTGTTGCTTTGGGCCATTGGTGAAGGAGCACATCATGGCAGGAGCATATGGCAGAGCACAAGATCGCAAAAGTTCACCTCATCAGCCCGGAAGCAAAAGATGAAGAGGAAGGGTCTGAGTCCCCAGATCCCTGTGGAGGCACATTCCCAGTAACCGGGGGCCTCCCACACAGCCCTCCTCCTATGGGCCCACTTGTAGGCCTCCTAAAAATGCAACCCTGGGACCAGGCCTTTAATACACGGACCTTTGGGGAACATTCAATATCCAAACTATCAGCTTTACAAAGAGGAATCTGTATCTTTTTTCTGCTTATAAACATGTGGTTCCTTTGCTAAGTCCTAGCTTTCTACTTATGTACCAGGTGGTTAGTTCATTGTCAAAACACAAAACTGACAAGCTGTGATTTCAACTTAGTTTTCTATACACATTCTTACTGTAATCAGTTCCCTCCCTTCAGTTTGAGTGATTGGTAGAAACTCACCTTACCCCTTTCAGCATTTTTTTTTTTCGGTACTGGGGATTGAACCCTGGGTCATTCTACCTCTGGCTACACCCCCATCCCTATATTTTATTCTTTATTTTGAAACAGGGTCTCACTAAGTTGCAGAGGGCCTCACTAAGTAGCTGAGGCTGGCCGCGAACCTGGATCCTCTGGTCTCAGCCTCCCAAGTACTGGTATTACAAACATGCGCCTGGCCCCTTCAGCATTTTTTAGATTATAGTTTTACACCAAATACACTTTTGTCCACCAAAGTGTATTGTACTTTACATAGTAAAAACTTGCTGTATTTCTAGCTTCTGAAAGTCTGTGAACAAACAGGGTTATTAAACTATTTTCATCAGATTGATATACTAATAATTATAAATTTTGTTCTCTTTGCTATATGAAAAGTAAGTTACATTCATTTGTAGCCACTCTTCCTACTATATTCTTAAGACAATGGGTAAATTTCATTCAATTTCCTACTTCCAATTTCTAACCAATTCTACGATTCCTCGAAATAAACAGTATCTACTCCTATTAGCTTTCCTTCCTCCCTTCCTTCCTTTCTTCCTCCCCCTCCCTCCCTTTGCCTTCTTCCCTCCCTCTTTCCTTCCTCTCTTCTTTTTTCTCACTAGGGATTGAACTCAGGGGCATTCTACCTCTGTGCTACACCCCCAGCCCTATTTCATTTTTTAAAATTTTGAAACAGGGTCTCACTGAGTTGCTGAGGGCCTCACTAGGTTGCCGAGACTGGCCTCAAACCTGTGATCCTCCTGTCTCACTCTCCCAAGTACTGGGATTACAGGCATGGGCCACCATGCTCAGCCTCAGCTCCTTCTTCATGGTCTGTCTTTATGTGTCTTCTTCAATGTCTAGGCTTATTATCCCTATTTTTTCTGTCTTTTGCAGTTCCATTTCTCAGACATCAGACATAGCCTTATAGCACATATCAACAAAGCTGTGATTTCTTCTCTCAAAGAGTTAGCACTCTATTTGGGTAGGTAAAACATATGCCTTTTGAGAAAAGTAGCTCCTGCCTATACTTCTTTTATGGTATTTTTTTATATGCTTTTATTGGTGCATTATAGTCTTACATCATAATGTAAATCATGTTGACAGTGACATACATGCATACAGCACTTGGTGGGTGGGCTCTTACAATTTTTTTTTTTTTTTGCGGTACCGGGGATTGAACCCAGGGGCGTTCTACCTCCGCGCTACACCCCCGGCCCTATTTTTTTTATACTTTATTTATTTATTTATTTATTTTGCGGTACCGGGGATTGAACGCAGGGGCGTTCTACCTCTGTGTTACACCCCTGGCCCTATTTTTTTTATGCTTTATTTTTGAAACCGGGTCTCACGAACT
>PVJS01028151.1:0-25720 GCA_004027185.1 Glis glis
TTTTTTTTTTTTTTTTGCGGTACCGGGGATGGAACCCAGGCGCGTTCTACCTCCGCGCTACACCCCCAGCCCTATTTTTTATACTTTATTTTGAAACCGGGTCTCACGAAGTTGTGGAGGGCCTCACTAGGTAGAGAAAGAGAGAGAGAGAGAAAGAGAGAGCGAGAGAGAGAGAGAGAGAGAGAGCTGAGGCTGGCCGCAAACCCGGATCCTCCGGTCTCCGCCTCCTAAAGTACGTGCGCCACCACGCCCGGCTTCAAGGACTAACTCTTAATTTGGAAATGTCATTGGTCTTAGAAAAGGAAAATAATTATTGTTTTTCTTTAATTTGGGTTAGAACACTAAGGATAATTGAAAACTGAGCTTCTGTTCATAATAACTTGCCAGTTTTTCTTCAGCCCCAGGGAGTAGCTCTGCTTACTGGGCTGGCACAGGGTGTTGGTGGCAAAGGAAATTATTGAAGGCTGGTGCCACGTGTGTCTTGTTGAATGCCAGGTCCCCACAGAGAAGACAATCAATATTGACGTTCTGGGTGTGTCCTGTGAGGCAGAGGAGTGGCTGCACCCCCGGAAACCTGGGTTCTGATCCCTTTTTTGTGGCTGAATCATTTTGCCAGCCAGGACCATTCCTTTAACCACTCGGTGCCTCAGTTTCCTCATTGGGGTCATAGCGGACTTGCCTACTTAATGAAGAAGGGGGAAGAACAGTGCTGAACACACCTTGGGAAATAATGATAATTATTTCTGACATTGAATGTTTATTCAAAGAATGTCAGGATTTTGTAAACTGGCTTTACCTGATTTTTTGAACTTTTGATCCCCATTTTTTCCCCACCGTGTGTTTTATTTTCCTTCCTCACAGAAGGGTATAAAGGAGGGTATAAAGTTACCACCTTGCAGTTAATTAAGCAGACAGGAACCTCTATTAAAAAGGTGATTTTTAAAAAGGCAAGACAAAAGCTGGGCACAGTAACACACACCTGTCATCCCAGTACTTGGGAGGCTGAGACAGTAGAATAGCAGGTTTGAGGCCAGCCTCAGCAATTTAGTGAGACCCTGTTTCAAAATAAAAGATAAAAGCTGGGCGTGGTGGTGCATGCTTGTAATTCCAGTACTTGGGAGGCTGAGACAGGAGGATCTCAGGTTCCCGGTCAGCCTCAGCTACTTAGTGAGGCCCTCCTCAACTTAGTGAGACCCTGTTTCAAAATAAAGAATAAAAAATAGGGCTGGGGGGTGTAACTTGGAGGTAGAATGCCCCTGGGTTCAATCCCCAGTACCACACAAAATAAATAAATAAAAATAGAAAATAAAAAAGGGCTGGGGTTGTATCTCGGAGGTAGAATGCCCCTGAGTTCAATCCCTAGAACCAAAAAAAAAAAAAAAGCTGAGGAGAAAAAAAAAGTATGACATCGTGTGAGCTCCGGTGGCTCACACCCAAGTGAGAGCTCCCTCCTCTTCTCAGTCCCAGTAGCTCTGAGCATGGATAGCGCTTCCCCTGCACACTTATAACCAAGGGAGCTCCAGGACGTGCAAGAGACTCTGCAGCACACAAATTGCCAGGAAGCTGGTTGAACAGGAGGCCCAGACGGAGCCCCTGGAACTAGAGTCTCCAGCATGAGGACAGCTCGGGCCTATGTGAACAGTAATCCACACCTTTAGTATTCTCTGTGCAGGATGTTTACCCTTGGGCTTGCTCTGCCCTGCCCGCACACTGTTCTTTCATATTGTTCTAGTTTATTTATTCACCTTCCTTGGCAGACCCCCGGCTCTGCCAAGCAGAGCCACCTCTGACCCTGGCCTTTGTGAACTTCCTGCTGTACCTGTCAGAGAGGAATAGAGGCAGAGGAGGAAGCTGCCCGTGAAGATAACTGCAGAGGGCGCATGTCCCAAAGCTTCATTCTGCTCATCAGCAGGAGTTGTTTCTGCTCTTAGACCCCAGGGCTAGGGTCTAGGGAGGAATAAAGACAACCCCCTGGGCAGGGCTGAGTCTGGAAGGAGGTCAGGCCCGGGCTTTGCTGGGCAAAGGAATCCTCTCTTTACCACCAATCAGCCTTGCAAGTCACACAGTCCTTCTCAGGCCTGAAGGATATCCTTTCCTTAACTGTGGGTCACTGTGTCTGTGTGGGCTGGCCACCCCACACCCTCCTACCCATCATGGTCATGGAGTGGGAGTGAGAGGAGGTGGGAGTGGGGAGAGCCTGGACTCCCAACCCCAGGTTCAAATGCCAGCTCTGCCGCTTCCAGCTGCACAACAGATGTGACTTCGCTTCTCTGTGCCTTGGTTTCTGTTGGGAATGACAATAAGAGCATTGATTTCCTGGGTGTTATCGGGTTCGATGGGATATGGAACCTCCTGGAACTGAGCCTGGCATGCAGGGTGGTTTGTCATTACCATCAGTGACTTACAGAACCCCTCCTCGGACAAGGAGTGATGCAGAGATGGTTCCTGGCTCAGGCTGTGCAGCCGCTGAGTGGCGGGGCTGGGAGCCCGGGACTCTAATGACATGTTCTGTCCACTCCCAGAGGTGGAAGTGCTTCTTGGCCTTCTTGTCACATTTGGCCATCCCTCTCTTCTGTCTCCCAGCCTGGCCACACAGGGTTCCCTGGAGGTTTGGTGCTGCAGTGGGTGGGAAAACAGTCCAGGGTCCCCCTTCCCTCTAGGCTCATGGGAGGAAGGTGGAGAGGGAACCTCCGCACCGTTTGGTAGGTGGCAGTCCGCTTTCTAGAAGTTTAAACCCTGTTCCCTCTGATTCCAGACTTGGAGATCACGGTCCCAATTCGGCACTCACAGCACCTTTCTGGGAAAGTGGAGTTTGGAGTCTATGAGAGTGGCCCCAGGAAAAGCATCTTACCCCCACGGACAGAGCTGAGACGCGGAGACTGGAAAACGGACAGTACCTCCAGCACAGCGAGTAAGCAGCAGACCAGGGGTGCCCTCAAGCTGAACTCCGGTTGGCGCCTTTGGGTCCTTGGAAATATTCTGATATTCTGAAGATCTCAGCTGGGGCCTGATTTGTTTTTTGTTTGTTTGGCTGGTTGGCTTTGTTTGTGTGTGTGTGTGTGTGTGTGTGTGTGGTACTGGAGATTGAACCCAGGGGCATTCTACCTCCGAGCTACACCCCCAGACTTTTTTTATTTTTTGTTTTGAAACTGTCTCACTAAGTTGCTGAGAGTCTCACTACATTGCTGAGGCTGTCCTGGAACCTGCGATCTTCTGTCTCAGCCTCCAAGTACTGGGATTATAGGTGTGTGCCACCATGCCCAGCTCTGATTTGGTTTTGAGTGGTGTAAAATATGGAGAATAGTTAGCCTGGGAGGTTTGCTTTCGTCCCATGCCACAAGGTAGCATGATAGTACTCTATCCTTTTTTATAAATAGCAAAACCTAATAATAATGGCTAACATTTATTGAGCATTGACCACATGTGAAGTGTCTTTGTAGATGATCCATTCCCACAAAACCTCTATATAATTGGAAATTTGATCTCCGTTTACAGAGGAAACTCAGTGCCTTATCCTGGGTTAAGAAGCAAATGTGGTCAAGCTGGGATTTGAATTCAGTCTGGAACCCAGGCCAGGACTCTTAACCCCTATTCTTGCTGCTTCTCTGGCCGTGCTAAGCAAAGGGCAAGGATGCAGTCAGTAGCAGCAGAAAACAGTAGACTCCAATTTAAGAATTCTAACTTACTGGCAGTTGAGGATCTAATTAGGAAATGTCTTCCTTTAGGCTTGAAAGCTTGAATAGGAGTCTGATTATGTAGACAGTGCCCGTTGATGCGCAGGCGGGGGCTGGGGGCTTTGTTTCCCCAGGAAGAGCCCTCAGCCCACTGCAGACACACTGGCTTCACAAGCTGGATAGATTGAGCTTCTCTTCTTTCATACTTTTCAGTGCCCTCAGAACAGCTAGAAAAGCAATGAAAGAGCCAGAGAGAAGCTGAATTTCAGGCTTCGTGTTTCCTTAAATCTCAGACAGAAAACCCCAAAATGAATGTTGGAGAATGAAGGTCATCTAACCTGGGGTTCCTAGTCTTTTCTACATCACAACCCCCTTGAGAATTTGATATATGTTCTGGATCTGTCGCCCAGAAAAAAAATACACATGTTTACACACACACACACGCACACACACATGCACACACTGCCCACACATGAACCAAGGCCAAGAACCTCTGAACTAGTTTCCCTCCTTACTCCATAGATGTGTTATTGTGCCCCAGAGAGGGAAAGAATTTTGCTCAAGGTCATAGAATCAGAGAGGTGCAAAGGTGGGAGTAGAACCCAACTCTTGTCTCTTTTAGGTTAACGTTCCTGCCATTATCACCTTTGTGAAAGACCCAAAGCCTGTAACAGGACTATGTGGGAAGTCTAGATTGGACAGAGGAGAAAACCTCCCTGTACATAGTAGGGGTGATAATGTGTATCCAGACACCCCTCCACCCCGTGCAATTTGAGAATTCTGAAAAGTTCAGAAATGGGAGTGGGTTTTCCAAGGATCACAGGGGCAGATGGCGCTTCTCTGGGACATATAAAACCACTCTGGTGAGGGCACTGCATGGGGAGGGAGGAAGCCATAGCTGGAAATTTAACAAAACAAATGCAAAGTATTCATTTCAGATGTAGACTACTGTAATTGAAAAGATGTTTTGTGCATGTTTTATTTTGGGATAGCTTGGGGTGAGGACAAGATGGAAAGAACAGACCGTAGTTTTTACTTTGTGTAACGGTGTATTGTCCAGGGATGACTAGCTCATCCAATTTTGAAAATGTTACTAAATGACAGACTAATGAATTGCACATATTTTGTGACTATAGGTGACACCCAGCTCATTTTTTATAGTTTCCATTATCTGTTGCTATGTAAGAAACCATACCCAAACTTAGTGGCTTGAAACATTACTTATTTATGTCTGATTCCCCAGTTGAGCACCACTCAGAGGGGACAGCTCAGCACTCCTCTGTGGCATTGGCTGGGGTCACGCAGGTGACTGCATTCGCTGGGTGACTGCATTTGCTGAACACCCAAGATATCTGGGCTCTCATCCTCCAGGGCCTCTCTCTACATGGCCTTTTATTCGGTAGCCTGAACTTACATGGGAACAGAATCAGGAAAGGGAACATTCCAGGAGGACAAGCCCCAGTGTGCAAGTGCTGCTCTAGCTTTGGCTTGCGTCATACCTGCTAGTGTCACATTGGCCCAAGCAGGTCACATGGCCAAGCTCAGAGTGAGGAGGGAGAGGGCACAGGAAGGCATGGATACTGGGAGGGGGGTTTCTCTGGGGTCGTTAAAGGTTAGTCTGTCAACTTGAAATTAAAGATGATGAAGCCGGGCGTGGTGGTGCATGCTTGTAATCCCAGTACTTTGGGAGGCAGAGACTGGAGTATCCAGGTTCATGGCCAGCCTCAGCGCTCTCTCTCTCTCTCTCGCTCTCTCTCTCTCTTTCTCTCTCTACCTAGTGAGGCCCTCCGCAACTTCGTGAGACCCAGTTTCAAAATAAAGTATAAAAAAATAGGGCCGGGGGTGTAGCACGGAGGTAGAACACCCCTGGGTTCAATCCCCGGTACCACAAAAAAAAAAAAAAAAAAGATGATGAGCGCAGCTGCTTCCATGAATCAAGCATTTGCCCTTTGCAGGCCCTATGACTAGCATGTTACCGCATGATCTTATTCGTTCCACACATGAGTTTCTAGATAAGGAAATGGAAAGTTAAGAGCATTTAGGCAACTTGCCCTCTGTCTCTTGGTATGGAAGCAGGGGTCTGAGGTTCACATCCAGATCTTTCTCTGCTTTTTTTTCATCTGGAGGTGCTGGGGATTGAATCCAGAGGTGTTCTACTACTAAGCTACACCCCCAGCCCTTTTTATTTCATTTCGAGACAGGGTCTCACTATGTTGCCCAGGTGGGCTTCGAACTTGCTATCCTTCTGTTTCAGCCTCCTGGGTAGCTGGAATTACAGGCAGGTGCTACAGCACCAGGCTCTTTCTGTGCTTTTAACATTGGGGAAATAATGCCTTCCAAATGGAAATCGTTTCTCAGTCAGAGAGGGAGGATTAGGGTGGCCGAACTCTGATCTGCCAACTGCCCCTTTGCCCCAGAGTCACGCCCTGAAAACAGGACTATTTTTATTATGACGCAGCTGTCATCTCTTGGGAACTGTAGAAAAACAGTTGCAGGTTGAACCTGCTTATAACTAAAAATGGAAGCCCCAGATATTAGTTTTATGCTTAAGAGAACAGAGGTTTCATTGCAGAAAGATGGTTAACCTTCTCGTAGGTTTTTTGGTTCACATTTCTTAAGAGGCATGTTGTATGTTTTCTCCCTTCCCTCATTCATCCACCAGATATCAAGGACAGCTCTGTGCAAACTGAGCCAGACTGCACGCTTGAGACACAAACATGAAACAAAAAACCATAGCCTGACTTAAGGGCTCGTAAAGAAGGAGACAAAGTGCAGAAACAGCATGAGTTAGATGCTCATCTGAGCCTTCTTCCCTGATGACAGGACCTGGCAAGGGGAGGCACCGCCCTCCCTCCTTCCCCTAGCAAGAGTGGAGATGGTGGGGGCTGGGCCAGAGCCTCCTGCCAACTGTGCAGCCCAGGGCAGATGTGAGCTAGAATCATCAGCTTGGAGAGCGAACAGCCGGGACAGTTGAACCAGGGGAGCCAGGGTTTGGAACCAAATGTTGGAGTTAAAGATTTAAGAATGCCAAGGGACTGGACAATGGGAGCTAATGGGTGTGAATTTCCAGAGTCATGGAGCCAGTGCCTGTTACTGCTTCTTACTTCCTGCTAGCCGATAACCTTCAGAGCAGTCTAGTTCATTGGGAGGGAATGTGATGAACAATGATAAATGACACAAGGAGGCTTAGCCATAGAGGAAGGGCAGCCCAGGGCCCAGGAGTTGCATTTAGCTGGGGGAATCTGGAGAGGTTTTGATGGTATTCATCCTGAGCATTGAAGACTAAGGAGGTTTTAGACTTGTAGAAATATATATTTCTACAAATATAGATCCCCAGTACTACACACAATATATATGAGTACACATATTGTATGTGGTACTGGGAATTGAACCCAGGGGTGCTTTACCACTGAGCTACACCCCCAGCCCTTTTACTTTTTTATTTTGAGACAGGGTCTTTCTAAGTTGCCTAGGCTACCCTTGGATTCACTATCCTCCTGCCTTAGGTTCCCAAGTACTGGTAAAGGTGTGCACCATCACACCCAGCTAGACTTGTAGAAATATTTTGACACATTATTTTAAGTTAAAAAAAATCTACCCCCTGGGCATGGTGGTGCATGACTGTAATCCTAGTACTTGGGAGCCTGAAATAGGAGGATCCAAGGTTCAAGGCCAGCCTCAGCAACATAGCAAGACTCACAGCAACCTAGCAGACCCTGTTACAAAACAAAAAATTTAAAAGGGCTGGGGGTGTAGCTCAGAGGTAGAATGTCCCTGGGTTCAAACTCCAGTACCACAAAAAACAGAAGACATATAGGGTTTTCAAGGGAATTAAATGGCAATCACGTTTCTGAAGCACTGAACATGTGGTAGCCTTCAGTCAGTCGCAACTACTAAAAACCCAAAGTGGCCATCCAATCGTGAGCCCTTTCATATACTGCTGAAAGAAAAACTAAACTCTAATAAAATGGCATAGGGTGGCCACAATTGGGAGAATCCTGTGTTCATGGCTTGCATACTGTTTCTGTCAGTAAAATTAAGTAACTGCTAGAGTTCTGTATTCCCTTTTCTCCTGAGAGAATCCAACAGTCCGGCTGATTTTGTTCCTACCCACTAGGCAGCGCAAGCAACCGATCCAGCACGAGGAGCCTCCTCAGCGTGAGCAGCGGGATGGAGGGTGACAATGAGGTGAGCACCAGGACCCCGCCCCATCCGTCTGTCTGACTTGTCCTAGGGGTCCCTTCGCTGTAAGAGCTGAAATCCAGGGGAAGAAGCTAGACATAAAAGGCCGCATGTTGTGGGATTTAATGTATATGAAATATCTAGAAAGGCAGAATGCAGGTTGGTAGTTGGCAGGAAATGGGAGGGATGGGAAGAACTGCTTGGTGGGTACAAGGTTTCCTTCTGGGGTCCTTTTAGAACTGGGAATGGAACCCAGGGCCTCATACATGCTAGACAAGCTCTACATTGAGCTATATCCCCAGGTGTGTGTGTGTGTGTGTGTGTGTGTGTGTGTTTTATTTTGAAACAGGATCTCACTATGTTCCTAAGGCTGACCTCGAATCAGCTCTATTTATTTATTTGGTACTGGGAATTGAATCCAGGGGCATTATACCTCTGATCTATACCCCCAACCCTTTTTTAATTTTTTTAAAATTTGAAACCCTAGGGTTTTGCTAAGTGGCTAAGAGTCTCTCCAAATTGTGAGGCTGGCCTCAAACCTGTGATCCTCCTGTCTCAGCCTCCCAACTACTGGGATTAAAGGCATGTGCCACCATGCCTGGCTTATTTTTATTTTTGAGACAAGGTTTCTCATTAAGTTGCCTAGGCTGGACTTGAACTTGCAATCCTCCTGCCTCAGCCTCTGGAGTCACTGGGATTTCAGGTGGATGCCACCACACCTGGCCATGAAAATGTTTTGAGACTAGATAGAGATGGTTAGTTGCCCAAAACTGTGAATGTACTTAATGTCACAGAATTGTTTGCTTTAAAATGGTTGGTTTAATATTAGGTGAATTTTGCCTCAATTAAAAGGAAGGGAGGGAGGAAGGGAGGGAAGAAGGAAGGATGATGAATGGGAGGAAGGAGGATGATAGACAGAAATGCACTCAGACTAGTTAAGCCAAAGGGGTATCTGTGGTGGGTAAGTGTCAGGGAACCCAGGGGCAGGGATCTTGCTGGTGCCTCGACTGGGAGCTGCCAGGAGCTGCCAGGAGCGCCAGCAGGAGCCAAGGGCATCGTTGCGTGGATCCCAGGGCCAAACGCTCTTTAGTCTCTGCTTCTCCGTGCATATCCTCTTTCTTCTTGCCCTGCACACTGGCTTTTTCTGCTTTTTCCATGTGTATAGTGGCACAGTCCCCAGGGAGGCTCAAGGCCACTGAGCAGAGCAGCAGTTGCTGCTTTACGCTGACGCCCCACTCCAGCTTGGCTGGATTTGGGTCAGAGTGTTTGCTCTGATCCAGTGACCTGGGGCTGGCAGGAGCGGGAGGGGCCACACGGGTCACAGCAACCCTGGAGACTCTGAAGGAAGCCGTTTCTGACAAGCTCCAGGCGATGCTGATGTTGACAGGCAGGACCGCACTTTGAGCAGCAAGCATTTAGAGTTCAGGAGATGATCTGGGCCAGAAAGCTGCGGAGTATGGCTGAGTCGATTGTCACTTTGTAAACACCATTCTGCCAAAGCCCAGGGAGAGCTGAGGGGCTTTGGGGATACGGGTGTCCAGCTACAGTGGTGGCTTCGTGTAATTCCCACCTGTCTTTTTCATCTTTTTTACTGTAGGATAATGAAATCCCTGAAGTTACCAGAAGTCGTAGTCCGGGTCCCCCGCAAGTGGACGGAACACCTACTATGCATCTGGAGAGGCCGCCCAGGGTGCCTCCTCGAGCCGCCTCACAGAGGTAACATGGATGCTGATAGGAACGTCTTCCTTCACTCTGAAATCCAGGGGAGAGTAGGGTTCAGGGACGCCTAAGGTGACTGAGGAATGAGGACACGGCTAACTGAAATGCCTGCTCTTTCATTTTTCAGTGTGGGTTTGCATGAATTTAATTGATTCTTTATTCAGTTGCAAATACTTCAAATCGCAAATGCGCTATTTCATAAATGAACTATATTAACAAATGTCAGTCTTTTCAATAATTTTTATGTTTGGCTGGAATTCAGCTCTCTAATACTGAATTGCTTTGGCTGTGCTGTGGGGACAGTACCTTTTGGGGACTGGAGATAAGAAGGCCCACTGATGGTGAACGTGGCTCTGGGGCCTCCCTCCTAGGGCCAAGTGTCCAGCAGCCACTGGGGAACTTGGGTGAATTATTTAACTAACATGTGCCTCAACGTTCTTGTCTATAATATGAGGTTACTAATAGAACTTCCTCACAGAGTCATAAGGATTGAGTTCTTAGCCTATGGTAAGAGCTCAAAAATATTAGCAAGGTTTTTTATACAGGAGAGGAGTAAACATCTGGGGATTTGATGATGAGCATTAGACTAGAGAGCTATACTAATTTACTGGGCTCTGATGTATGTCTATGTACATTTGATACTAGGGCCTCTTGTAGGACCCCCCCCCCGCGCCGTTGTACTAGAGATTGAGCCCAGGGGTGCTGTACCATTCAGTCCTTCCTTTCGTTTCCTTTCCTTTCCTTTCCTTCCTTCCTTCCTCCACCTACCCACCTACCTACCTACCTATTTGTTTGTTTTTGAGCTACTGGGGATTGAACTCAGGGACATTCTACCTCTGAACTACACCCCCCAGCCCCCAACTTTTTTTGAGGGGGTATAGGGTCTCTTGAGTTATCATGTGCTGACCTCGAATCTGTGATCCTCCTGCCTCAGCCTCCCAAGTACTAGGATTACAGTCATGTTCAACAATGCCCAGCTTGTAGAAATTATTTATTTAGAGCCGGGCGTGGTGGCGCACGCTTGTAATTCCAGTACTTGGGAGGCTGAGACCAGAGGATCCGGGTTTGCGACCAGCCTAAGCTACTTAGTGAGGCCTTCCTCAACCTAGCGAGACCCTGTTTCAAAAAAATAAAGAGCAAAAAATTGGGCTGGGGGTGTAGCTTGGAGGTAGAATGCTCCTGGGTTCAATCCCCAGTACCAAAAAAAAATTATTTATTTATTTATTTATTCATTCATTCATTTATTTATTGTGTGTGTGTGTGTGTATGTGTGTGTGTGTGTGTGTGTGTGTGTGTGTGTGTGTGTGTGGTACTGGGAATTGAACCCAGGGGCATTCTACCTCCAAGCTACACCCCAGCCCTGTTTTATTTTATTTTTTCAATTTTAAAACAGTGTCTTGCTAAGTTGCTGAGGGTCTCACTAAATTGCTGAGTCTGGCCTTGAACCTGTGATCCTCCTTGTTGCAGCCTCCCACGTAACTGGGATTACAAGCATGCACTGCTACATCTGGCTGAAACCTTTTTATAGAGTTGTGGAGTAACAGAAAAAGTGGTCAAAGTTAGTTAGTGTGTCTGCCAGTGTAGAAAGGAGCCCTTGGGAATAAAAGCCTAGGCTTGTCTTAGGAGTTTAATTCTTTGATATTTAAGATATAACATGCTGGGGAGAAGGGATAAGAAAGGAGGAAGCTTTTTTATTTTTCAACTAGGATGTTTTTTATATGTTCTAAAACATTAAAGTTAGATAAAACTCACTGGTGGAATTTGTTGAGGAGGTGCAATGAGGAGGCCTTTCATCTGGTTTTCTAAAAAGAGAGGCTAACTGTGCTTTTCCATTTCTCCTGTTGCTATTTACCACTTTTCCATGTGCTCCAGCAACATTTGCATACTGACACATGAGTGTCCCACGGCCCCAAGCTGCAACAGCCTCAGTAGAGGTGTTTCCCTGGTGTGGACAGAGCACACATGTTACAATACTACTGCTCCCAGAAGGAGCCCTGGCCATGATCTAGTCCAGTCCCCTGAATTGGCATTATGTTCTATTGCTTGGAAATTATTGTATAGTTGGTGATCATGGAGGGGTCTTATTACATTTATGGTAATAAATGCTACTAGTTATTGAGAATTTCAGTGTGGCAGGAATTATGCCAAACACACAAGATGCATTATCTAGTTTAATTATCCCCACAACCCTCAGAGGTAGGTATTTGGCATTATCACATTTTGCGGCTGTAGAAACTGGGGCTTGTAGCTGAACTGTGTGACAAACCTGGTCAGGCCCGATTCCAGGATACAGTCTTTTAGTCATTGTGTTACACCCATCCAAGAAAAGTCTAAGTGTTAGAGGAGGAGATCCAAGATCCAAGACCTTTTATTCCTGAAGGTTGAGGACTTTAAAGGCAGTTGTCTAATTGTGTCAAGATAAAAGGGTTGTCAAACTTGAAACTGTAGTTATAAAGATTTTTGTAGGATTTTGCTAATGGAAGAGAAAACGAGAATGACCAGGGAAACAGGTTCCAGAAATTAAAGGATAGAAACTGGGAAGCATTTAAATGTCTGAAAAGAGATGGCAGATGAATTATTAGGGGAGTCTGGAGGAAATTGTGATAAAGATGGGGAGAGAAAAGGAGGAAAACACTTTTTGCTAAATAAGCAAGTGTTTCCAATGAAGCCTGTAATTGATGGAACTTGAGGTTTATGTGCAGTTTTTGGTGTGAACAAAGTTTTTTGCAAGTATGGAGTAGTGTTGTAAACATGTGTGCAATTTTCAAGATAGAATGAGGTAATCTTTGAGCGGGGAATAAAGTGAGCCCCTCTCCTAAATGGCTCGGATGGCGGGCAGGAGGGAGGCTGACCATGGCATCCCGGTTTCACTCTCAGATCTGGGAATCAGCAACTCCTTTGCCCCCTTGTTCTCCTGACACCCCCCATCCCCAAGCAGCACTGCTGTGTGCAGCCTTGATCCCGCTTGTCACACTATCCCAGTTCCGGTCCATTCCTCTGCTCACTCCGCATGCTATCCCCAGAGTCTGAATTGGCTCCATTCTCTCCCTCCTCCAAACCCCAGACCTGGAGGCCTTCTTCCTGACTCCCTCACAGCTCCCACTGCAGTGTGCTTCCAGGCTCTGCCCATTCTGCTGCCCTTTCAGCTCTCCCTCCACCCCCTGCTTCCCATCTGCCAGTGCCTAAGTCCATCCTCATGGGCCCACACCTTCCTCCTGCCTCTAGTCGGTCCTTCCTCCACACTGCAATCAGAGTGCACTTTGCTACAATAGAAATAGCCAATGATGTCATTTCCTGGCGTAAGAGACTTTGAATTTAATTCTGTGTATTTTAGCATGCTCTGGCCCAGCCCAGCCTCAAGTCCCACCCCTTTGCTGTATCCACCTGGGTTCCACCCCTTAGGCAAGCGTGCAGTTTTGTACTGTTTCTCCAGTCTGTTTGCCTGGAATGCTCTCTACTCCCTTCCAGTCTCTGCTTAGAAATTTTTTATACATCCTTTAGGACCCAATCCAAACATCGCCTCCTCTGGGAAGCCTTCCCTGGTGTTTCCATGCAGTGAATCTTCTACTTTTGCTTCCCCAAGCACCTCTATTCTAACAATTTCACATTGCAAATCTTGTTTACATATCTGCCTCCTAAAGTGGATGGTGAACCCTGTGAGAACAGAAACTACTTTTTTTTTTTTTGGTACTGAGGATTGAACCCAGGGACATTCTACCTCTGAGCTATACCCCCAGCCCTATTTTTTATTCTTTATTTTGAAACAGGGTCTCACTAAGTTGTGGAGAGCCTCACTAAATAGCTGAGGCTGGCCGGGAACCTGGATCCTCCTGTCTCAGCCTCCCAAGTACTGGGATTACAAGCATGCACCACCATGCCTGCCCGGAAACTACTTTTAATTTTTTTCTGTTTTTCCTGATGCCTGGCATAGTAACTGGCACATATCAGGAACTTAGTAAATATTTGTCGAGTAAATGAATGGATGGCTGGATGAATGGATTAGTACTGCTTGGATTGGACTTCCTAAGTAGGTTTTTTTTTTTTTTGATACTGGGGACTGAACTTAGGGGTATTCTACCTCTGAACTACACCTCCAGCCCTATTTTATTTTTTATTTTGAAACAAGGTCTCACCAAGTTGCTGAGACTGGCCGTGAACCTGCGATCCTCCTGTCTCAGCCTCCCAAGAACTGGGATTACAAGCGTGAGCCACCACGCCCAGCTTCCTAAGCTCTTAAAAAAATTAGCCATCAAGTCACCTACCAAGGTGCAGGTGGGTTGTAGATAGCTCCCACCTGCAGCGAGTCCGCAATACATTCAGCTGAAGAAACAAAGTGAGGGAAGGAGGATGGTGATGGGAACAGGGGCAGGTGCATTGCATCTTTGCATGGCACTTCCCTTCTGCCTTGGCTCCTTCCAAATGGAAAGCTGACAGGGTCAGCCCTGCATAGGTAAGGCCCTGCCATAGTTGGGGGAAAATGCAAATTTTTGCTGAGCCACCGCTTCTGTGTTGTGAACTTATTTTGCCATTCGTTAGTGATTTGCCATAATAGCAACCTGTATACTTGATTTAAGGCAAAGCCTGAGAACTGCATAACTAGAACCTGCTTCTGGAGGCCTCCTGCAACACCAGGAGTTCATCCTGTAGTTGCTGACTGAAGCAGTCAGGGAGTGGGTGGACTTGGGACAGAGTTACTTATTAACTAATAGGGAAGTGAACAATTATGTTAAACAATGTGGACAACCACACAGAGGCCTATCAGGTAGAGCCTGCTTTAAAAGAAAATTGACCAAGTTGGATGTGACACGCACCTGTAATCCCAGTTCTCTAGAGGCTTGAGACAGGAGGATCGAAGGTCCAAGACCAGCCTCAGCAACTTAGCAAGACCCTCAGCAACTTAGTGAGACCCTGTTTCAAAATAAAAAAATAAAAAGGGTGAGGGTGTAGCTTGGAGGTGGAATGCCCCTTGGTTCAAACCCCAGTACCAAAAAAAAAAAAAAGAAAGAAATTAGTGCACACTTGTAATCTCGGTATTTTGGAGGCTGAGACAAGAAGATTGCAGATTTGAGGCCAGCCAACTTAGTGAGACCCTGTTTCAAAATAAAAAATAAGCCGGGCGTGGTGGCGCACACTTGTAATCCCAGTACTTGGGAGGCTGAGACAGGAGAATCTGGGTCCGCGGCCAGCCTCAGCTACTTAATGAGGCCCTCCGCAACTTAGTGAGACCCTGTTTCAAAATAAAGAACAAAAAATAGGGCTGGGGGGGGGGGTAGCTCGGAGGTAGAATGCCCTTGGGTTCAATCCCCAGTACCGCAAAAAATAAATAAATAAATTATAAAATTGGACTAGGCATGTAATTCAGAGGTAGAACCCTCCACCCCGGGGTTCAATCTCCAGTATCACAACAAACAAATAAGACAAAACAAAACAAACATGAACCAACATCAGGATTGCTGGATTCTTGGACCTGCTCATCATCAGTGAGACCTCACCTGGACCAGGAGGAGAAAGCAGCCAGTGCCTGATGTCTCTGGACAGTAATCTCCAGCTTCAGCTTCCCCGTGTCCTGGAGAGGCGGTCTCTCCACAGACCACCCCTATTTGGATTTAGTAGCCTTTTACCACCCTGGTTCTGATAGGTCTACAATCACAGATCCATTTCCCTGTGATAGGGCTTCTGGTTTCTTGCTGGAGTTGTTCATCAGAATGAAACAGAGACGGCATGCTTGTGAGTCCACCCCAACTGCAGAGTGGGACAGCAGAAAGGGAGAGAAGGGCAGGGAGGGAATCACGACTGTCTTGTAGAGGAAGATAAAATGTAAGGCTCGTGGGGAAGAGATCTCAGACTGCATATTTAATCCTTCCAATGAAACTGCTAGCTTCACCTCTTGAATATGTGCTCTGAGCCAGAATCTGTGCTACCTACTTTCCAGTGGTCACCACCAAATCACACACTCTTCAGTGTAGGTATCATTACCTCCATGTGGCAGATGAGAAAACAGTTTCAGAGACTGAACTTGCACACACAGAGATATGTGTATAAACATCTCTGCTAGGAGGGGATTGCAGGTTCGAGGACAGCCTCAGCAAGTAGTGAGACTCTCATCAACCTAGTGAGACCCTGTTTCAAAATAAAAATAAAATAGGGCTGGGGGTGTCGCTCAGAAGCAGAATGCCCCTGGGTTCAATCCCCAGTACCACAAAAAATAAAAATAAAAAATAAATAAACGTTTCTGCTAGATGTTCCCATGGGTTCTGAACTTCCCTTATCTAAACTCAGTACAGTGTCCTGATTTTGCCTGTTGTCTGTCTCAGCCACACATTTACGGTATCTGGAAGGCTGGATGCACGCTCTTTTCCTTGCTGTTATATATTGCACGCAGGAGTAGATACACAGGAGACAAATGTCTGGAGGGAGGGAGGATGGGGCAGGGGAGGAAGGGATTCCTAAACCTTCAGTGTTCTCATATAAGCCCACGGTTTTTAGGACAGGCTGCGAAGAACGGAAGGAGACCACCCTTTTGTTTTCACTGAATGAAGTTCAGTCACTCAGTGACAAACATACAAAACCTTCTTCTCCCAGAGACCAGAGCAGGACCTCCCAAGGATGTCTGTGGTTATTCTTTGCTACTGCTGCCACCCCTCCCGTGTTCCTGAGAAGGCCCCTCTGCTCCCAAATCTGTTGTCATTTCCTTGCCCTACGCAAAACTAGTATTCAGGAGACATTTACTAAATATTTACTCACTGATTCATTTAATCCTGGAGTAAGCAACTCCAGGGTAGCACAGTTCAATTACAGCACCTGACAAAGCTCTCTTTCTGGATTTACTGACTTGCTTCCAAGAGGATTAAATATTGGTTTTACAGCACACATGTGGAAATGCCATCTGTAATCGTTGAACCTTTCTGTAAATAGACTCACCCTAGTCTACCTGAGCATCATTTAGGACCTTTCAAAAACCATCCAGAAGAACATGAAGAGGGGCTGCTAGGAAAGCAGGTGCAGAGTCGGGGTAACACTGCCTGATCCCACGAGGAAGCAGTCCTGAGAAGCAGACTGGACTGAACCTTCTCAGTTCTTCTCGCAGCCTTCACTACCACAGTGGGTCTCCTGCCTGGCTGCCTATTCTGGTCACTGGCATTTTAAATTATTATGTATGGCGAGGCCAAGAGATCAGGAGAAAAGTGCCATTGAAAAAATGGTTATGTTCGCTATTCTCTAGAGGAGCGGACACACCACACCACGGGGGTAGTCACACAGGGGAGCACCAGGATTGGTGGGAAAACTCGGGCAAGAGCTTTTGTTGTGGTTTCCATGGGAAGAAATGAGTGAGGCAGGGAAGCTGGTTTGGATCATTTCAGTGGGCTCTGGGGCATTAGGGCTATCCCGTAGTTTGATACCTGACCCTGGGATGCTGAGGGCAGGTTGGATAGTGGCCCCAAGGGGGTGGTTGGGATCTGGATCTGGATTAGGTGGTTTGTTTGAAAGGCGTGCTTGGTGCTTGCAAATGGGCATCTTGTTTAGGAATTAGTTGGGCCTTAGCTAACCCTGGGAGGGGCAGTTCCTCCTGGGTTAACAAGGACCCAAGAGGACAAAGCATCAGAAAATACGAGGCATGGTTAATACGAGTGGTTGCAGGAGGGACACTATCAAAATGTTTTGATGCTTGAACCATTTCCTCTAGAGATTATGCTGGAATGCATCTGGAACGGACCCTGGCAATTGGCATTTTTTAAAGTTCCACTGGTGATTCGAATGCGCAGCCAGGATTGTGAGCCACAGCTAGCATGCATGGCACTCAGACATTCACAGGGTGCCTGGTCTCATCGATTAAGGAATGTGTCCTGTGCATAGTACACCAAGTTTGCCACAAGTTGTAAATACCCAAGAAATATTGAATCAAGGTTAGTGTTTTAAATACATTTGCTTTATCTTTTATTTCAGGCCTCCAACCAGAGAGATCTTCCATCCTCCTCCGCCTGTTCCACCCAGAGGTCGCTGATTCCACCTCCTAGAGTCTGCCTATTTCAGAACTTTAAGACTTGCCATTTTCAGCCTGTTAATGATGTCTTCATGTTGAGTTTTTTGACATGACTGCTGACCTTAAGATCCACTCTCGTTGCTGGTATTGTTGCAGCCCTGCTGGTTTGGGTCATCCTTGAAAAGACATTAAGACATGAAGAAGTGAAAAACCAAGGACTTTATTCACCATCGCCAAGTATATTGATCGATATTCTTGTTTGCCAAAAGGATGAAGACTTAATCAGGATACTTACCTTTAGTTTCCCATATCAGAAGCCTAACAAGATTGATCAGAAATGTACTTTACAAGTTGATTATACTGCAGAGCACTTATATTAGTCCTCTTGTATTTGCCAGGCCAGCCTAATTTCTAGAAGTGATTATTATATAAGACTTACAGTGTTCAAGTAAGAAGTGATCTAATTTTCATGTAGCTCTTCCACTTTTCTGTATGTTTGGGAGTATATTTAAGTGCTAGGGCTGGTTATATACAACAAACTGAAAGACTTCAGAAAGTAATTAGTCCTAACTCCTTTTATATAGAAGGCAAATCTGAGGTCCCAGGGAAGTTTGGAACCAAGAGAACTCAGTTGATCAGAGAAAGAGGTAGGTCTAGAATGTGGGCCTGCTGATTCTAGGTCAACAGTCTTCCTATCTCCAAGAAGCCCATCCTTCTTTTTTTCCTCAAGAAATGCCCAGAGGTAGAAATTCATCAATAACTGACTATTGGCCTTCAAGAAGTTTCCCTCTTCCATATCTCAAGGCATGAGATGACCAAGTACTTTTTTTCAGTTTGGGCATTTATGCTTCAGTATGGTTTCAAAACTGTCATCTTTCCAGGGACCCACTGAAAATGGTTAGAATCTGAAGCATGGGATTCCAGGGATCCCATTTATTGCTCTACTGCCTTTCTAAGTCTTAGTTCTGGCCAGAAAGAGGAGGATCCTTGACGTTTTCTCTGCTGAGGGGTCTGAAGAGGAACAGAGAACCTAAAATAGGAATAATTATTTACTTTCTTATGGATTTAGTATTATCACCGGGATTGGTAAATCTGTTTGTGCAGAGAAAGCAGAGCCTTAAACATGTAATAAATTTGGAGTCCCTGTTGCACAAATTTCCCTTCAAAGCACAAATCCTTAATGATACTTAAACATAGAGCAAAACTAGTATCAGAAGCCTGGCGTGGTAGCGCACACCTGTAATCCCAGTACTTGGGAGGCTGAGACAGGAGGATTGAAAGTTTGAGGACAGCCTGGGAAACTTAGAGAGACCCTGCCTGAAAATAAAAAAAGCAAAAATGGCTGGGGGTGCAGCTCAGAGGTAGAGTGCCCCTGGGTTCAACCCTTAGTACCACACATACACAAAAAATCAGTGTCAGAACTATTTCTTTAAAAAGTATCAGAAATATGGTTGTTTCCCATGAAATCATTCTCCAATCCCACATAGATATACAGAAGCCATATTCGTGATCCATTTATCTACAGATAATTTTATTGGATCCTTTTCTAATAATTAAAGGTTCTTTCTTAATCTCATTCTTCGGTTCAGCAAACAAGGACTCCTATTGAAGGTAGCAGTTTCTGGAGGAGTCTTGGGTTTTGTTTCGTTTGGGTTTTTGCTATAAAATACACTATTGGGCACGTCCATCATCTGAGAGCATTTGCACAAATTTTCTTGTACGGGACCTGGCACATGGTGGCCATTCTGCAGTCGTGCCTTCAATGGCCCCTTTACTCTGCTTATCACTTACTGGGGAGAAATAGGAGTGTGTGAGATAAAAGAAGAACAAGAAATTACAACACTTGTACGGTTGTTCTTTCTGTTATAGACGGTCTCCATCTTAAGGATATTTGATTTTGATAAAAGTGATACTTTTTATATTCAATACCTCTGAACTTCTTTTTGGATGCCAAATTTAGTTTTTATACATTCTCTGATGAATAAGTATGATCAATAGAATGGCAAAACCTTTACCAGCCAATGGTGTTAGCATCTTTGTATGCACATCACTGTTTGTGCAATATTTGAATATTTTATTGCATTTTATTCTTATATTAAAATAATTAGAAAACATAAAATTGAGAGTGCTGATGAGAATCCTGGTCTCATGAACATGACACATTGGAGACATGGATGGAGCTGATCAGGAGTACCAAGACAAAAGTGGCAAGTCTTAGGCCCTCAATGGACATTCATTGAACATCAAAGCTGGTTGGTTGTATAGAAAAGAAGAAAAGGGATGGATCTAGGTGAAATACTGTGAGACTGTTATCACAGAATGTTCCTAATGGTGAGGATAAAATTTTTATTTTCTAGAGAGAAAACTGCCCATTACAACATAAACTAATTTAACTTTCACATACTCAATACATTTATACAGATTTTTAGGAAAACATGTAACAAAGCCATAGATTCTCAATACAAGGAGGATCAGAAACTAAACTATAAACAGGTGTCTAAAGAGACTGTTACAAAGTCTTCTCTATAATGCTTTGGGAGACAGCTCTGCTGCCACCTTTCTTCCCCAAGATTTCATAAGCTGGCCCAAAAGAGTGCAGCAGGTGGTCACATTCACTACCATTACATTTCCCCCTAATTGCAGAAGAAAATTGGCCTCTGATTCCTAGGCCAGCATTCTTCCTTCATTTTATATTAAAACCTGGGAGGAGATAACCCAACTGTATAGAAGCAACGAAGCATGAAGACTGAGAGACTATGAACATGAGGTTGGTGTTGCAATCAAATAATTTAACCTGACATATAAATGATGTGAATAATCCCTGATGCTTTGCCATAATTATACAAAGTGGTAGTATGTAGATAACACTGATGAGTATTTTTACAAGTCAAGCTAAGTTATCCCCTGACCCTTCTGCTTTGTTATTAACAAAGAGATGTCCTAGTCAGTCTTGTATCACCTCAATAGCTGGGATTTTTAGATCTCTCTCCCACATACACCTGGAAGTAAGTTGGTTTTCTCTGCTGCTCCTTCAAAGAGTAGTGTGTGGTTTTAGAGCTGTGTGATGGAGGACGCATTGGAAAGATTTATTTCTGAGAAAGACAAGTGATTAATTTGGATAATTCTAAAAGATTCATCCTAAACATCAATCCTCAATTTTGAGGAATCTGCCTGTATAATTTTCTTTGGTTTGATATATAAATTGTGTTCTGTTCATTTCCAAGCAAGTTATTAAGAATATAAAATGGTCTTCCTTCATTCTTGGTGGCTAGATACTATGCTCACCAGGGTAGGGAGAGGTTGTGTAGGAGGTTGAAAGATGTATTCTGGATCCTGAGATGAAACTTGGAATTAATTTTCTTATAGATACAACAACAACAATAATAATAATAATAATAATAATGGTTCCCAGGCTAGCCCTCCAAAGCTCATGTAAAGAGAAAGTGTCTTATCTCACAACACAATAAGAGTTAGCATGATATAGGGAAAAGAACATTGGTTTGGAAGTCAGGAAGCCTGGTTTTTGTTTTAGTCTGCTACTACCTTGATGAATTCACATCACTTGACTACATGGATCTTTGTTTATCATCTATGAAGCAGAGAGTTTTATGTTAGGTAATACTCCAGGTTCCTAAAACTCTGTAGGTGCAAGTATACAGCAAAGGGTGAGGATCCCTCATTCTGAAAAAACAGACAGACTCACTGGAGTCACCATCTTATTGGCAAGAATTTTTTTTCCCAGTGCTGGGGCTCAAACCCAGGGCCTTGTGCATGCTTGGCAAGTACTCTACCACTGAGCTATACCCTCAGCCCAAGGATCTTTTGTATTATGTAATAGCTTCTGTTCCTCACCTTTTATCATTATTATAATAGATCAGTAAAGAAGCTGGGAGACAGTGAAATATGAGCCACACAAAGAAACTAATGGTCTTAATTGCTCTTCAATCCAAGAACCAAATGTTTTAAGCGATGGCTTCTTAAAGAACTCAGAATAATCAAAAAGTTCTTCATGTCTAAAACATTTCAGCTAGAATAGAAAAGGTGGCAGTAGAAACCGGCAAAGAACAATAGCCTCCCTCCCACACCACTCTGAGATAAATAGGTGGCAAGACAATCAAAACAAAGTAGAGGACATAGAATTTCAAAGAAAAGGTAGCTGCCGATGGCAATCAGAAGATATGCAGTCGTCCATATACCAAGATTTTTGATAATCATGCGTATCCAGAATGAGAATAAAAAATTAAAATTGTGGTTTTTTGGATTTTTTAATTGATCATAAGCTCTTTAACCAAAGTCAAATCTTATTAGAATTATCATGAGAGAGGTGAGGATCTTTTACTGACATTTTCCCCCTCAGGTAGTTGGGTCACTAATCTAGATGAAAAATCTGGTGAAATAAGATATATCAATATTTTTTACTTTCTCCCCACCAGTTTGTCAAAGCAACCCTAATTTTGATGGTGCCTTGAGCCCTGTTTTGAAGCCTTGAGGTCATCAGGTTCCAAGGATGTTTGAAACCACACTTTGTTTAATCAGGTCCTCTATCTCCTCTTCCTTCTTTCTGTTATCAGACTTTTATCACCTGATGCCACTTCACTACTCCCTACCAGCTTCCTGGCATAGAATAGGTGCTCAATAGCTAGTTGTTGAATTAATGGGTTTACATGCCCTGCCCTCCACTGAATTTTCCCCAATACTCCACTGAGATAGGGTTCCCCCTTTTCTCAGTGCCCATCCCCCTTACTGCCTATGGAACATTTGCATAGTTGGTCACATTTTGTGAACTTCTTTTTTGTACACTATCATGTCTGTTCTCTGTTGCATGTAAAGTCCCCTGTTTTTTTTTTTTTTTTTTTTTGCGGTACCGGGGATTGAACCCAGGGGTGTTCTACCTCCGCGCTAAGCCCCCGGCCCTATTTTTTTTATGCTTTATTTTTGAAACCGGGTCTCATGAAGTTGCGGAGGGCCTCGCTAGGTAGAGAGAGAGAGAGAGGGAGAGAGAGAGAGAGAGAGAGAGAGAGAGGAGAGAAAGAGAGAGATTGATCAATCGATCGAGCGCGCGTGCATGCGCGCTGAGGTTGGCCGCGAACCCAGATCCTCTGGTCTCCGCCTCCCAAAGTACTGGGATTACAAGCGTGCGCCACCACGCCCGGCTAAAGTCCCCTGGTTTTAAGTCAGCCCTCTGAATGAATACATTGCACTTTTTCTTGTGTCCGCTCCACCTTCAAGCATTTGCCAACCCAGTGTTCCCCACAGAACCCAGCAAGGGCTTATGCCTCAGATCTGTGGAGGCTGGTGATGGATGTTTAAGAAACTACTCATCCATCTTAATGCAGCACTTACACTGCTTGTTCTTCAATTGCCCATCATCATTTCATTCAAAGGCAGTGATTATTCATTCACAGAGCATTTACTGAACTTCCACTATGAGCAAGTCACCAGGCTAGGTGTTTTGGAAGATGTACAAAGATGAATAAGATGCCTCCTCGGATTTCTTTAGCAATTCCTGATGTACGATTTGTACTGCAATTAATCATGCACTGCCTTGTGATGTCTCTTACATTCTACAGAGCATTCTTTATGTCCTGCTATGCTATTTGACTTTCACTTGCTAATGTCTTCACTCATTTATTCAGCAAATATCCGTTGAATATATATGATGTGGCTAGCACTGTCCCAGCAGCTGGGAGAGATAGATAAACAAATGAGCCAGGCATGGTAGCACATACCTGTAATCCCAGTTACTCAGGAGGCTGAGGCAGGAGGACCACAAGTTCAAGGGGAGCCTGGGCAATTTAGCAAGACATTGTCTCAAAATAAAATTGAAAAAGAGCTGGGGGTGTAGCACAGTGGTAGAGCCCTTGCCTAGCATGTGTGAGGCTCTGGGTCCAATTCCCAGTACATAAAAAGAAAGAAGGACTGACTCTGCTATCAAAAAAGGTCAGACTATAGAATATAAGAGTAAATAGGAATTTCTGAATTATGACATAACATGCCAAATGCTATTGAAATTCCAAAGAAGGAATGTTCAACTTCCCAAGAGCATCATGAAGAGGTGATAATTTGACTAAGCCTGGAGAGTATCAAGTTGATGATATGAAGCAGGGCATTCTAGATAAAGGGAATATCCAGAATAAAGGCACAGAGGTGTAAAGAACATGGTGTATTTAGGAAATATATGGGTGAAGGCAGAGTGTAGAGATTGGTGGGAGGTAAAGTTGAGAGATAACAGGCTAAGTTGGACTTTATTCTTTAGCAAGGAATTCCTCCCCCCTCCAATTACATATGGAACACATTCTCACTGTAGAAAAACATCCAAACATTAACAGGCATCTAAAAAGTAAAAAGTTAACCACCGGTAATGGTTTGAGTCATAATCTCTTCAGATTGTTTTCTACAGGTAAACAAACACATTACCTTTTAAAATGGAATCACACTCTACTTTTTCATTTTATAAGTACCTGTTGGGTATCAGTCCACGTCCCACATGCATATCTATTTCACTTTTCAAAATGACTGTATAGCTGGTAGTCCATTAGCAGTAAAAAGACTGATTATGGGAATCAGACTGCATGAGTCTTTCAGCAAGCCATTTAATCTGTGTTTCAGTTACGTCCTCTAACATGAACGTAGGAAAGGTACCCTTCACAAAGGGTTTTTTTAAATGAGGATCAAATCAGTTCCTATATGTAAAGAGTTAATTAAGAATAGTGCCTGGCGAGTAGGACGTGGTGGCCCATGCTTGTAATCCCAGTACTTGGGAGGCTGGGACAGGAGGATCACAGGTTCCCAGCCAGCCTCAGCTACTTAGGCCCTTTGCAATTTAATGAGACCCTGTTTCCAAATAAAGAATAAAAAATAGGGCTGGGGGTGTAGCTCAGAGGTAGAATGCCCCTCGGTTCAATCCCCAGTACCGTAAATAAATAAATAAATAAATGAATAAATAAATAAATAAATAATAGGGCTGGGGGTGTAGCTCGGAGGTAGAATGCCCCTGGGTTCAATCTCTGGTACTGAAAAAAAAAGAAAGAATAGTGCCTGGCGGATGAAAACCTTAGTAGTGATTCCATGATTTATTTAGTCAGTAGTCAAGGAGTGTTTTAAGCGTGACAGTGATTTCTTTTTAGAAATCTGGTTTCTTTTTAGAAAGATCACTCTGGCATCTTTGGGGAATGATAAAAAGGGAAGATTGGTGGCAGGGATCTTGTTGGGAGACTGCTGCAATATATGGTGATGTGGAAGATTGAATGTTACTGGCAGAGGGAGGACAACAAAATAAACTCTTGGGACGTTTGTGTGTGTGTGTGTGTATGTGTGTGTGTTGGGTGTGTACTGGGGATTGCAACTAGGGGTGCTCTACCACTGAGCTATACCCCCAGCCCTTTTTATTTTCTGAGGCTGGCCTCCAACTTTCAATCCTTCTGTCTTAGCCTCCCAAGTACTGGGTCAATTAAGCATGCGCCACCACGCCCGGCTTCTTGGGACATTTGAAAGAAGCCAAATACTAGAATTGTAGACCACTGATGGTCGAGAAGAGACAGAGGACTATGTAGAAAGATGGTGGTGCCACGTTCCGGATGGTCATTTGACAGGTGTTTTTTGAGATCCTACTGTGGGCTAGGTACAGAAAATGCGGCCCCAAGATCTCTGCTCTGAGGAGCTAACGTTCCAAGAGGCATTTATGACAGAGACTGGGAGACCAACCAATAACAAGCAGACAATAAACGAACAAGAATTTCAACCTAGCTCGCATTTGATTGAGTCGTAGGGGGGTCTAATAAATATTCAATGACTTTAAAACACGTATCCAACCCTGAGTAAGTTTAACAATCTCCCATAATGATGATTAGGGAGCCAGTGATTCATTCCCGGCAGTGCCTGGACAGGGTGATTGGACCTGATCCCCCGAGCTCGGGAGGCTGCAGGTCAGACATCAGCAGCCCATCTCGCAGTCAGGCCGGGCAGAGCTGGCGTCGGGGGCCGAGGCCGAGGCCGAGGCGCTCCACCCCAGCGCCGCGCGGAGGCCGGGCCGCTGCACCCCAGCACCGCGCCGCGGGCGGCTCGGGGTCGGGTCCAGCTCGGGGCCTCCGCGGGCGGTTCGGGGTCGGGTCCGGCTCGGGCCTCCGCGAGCGGCTCGGGGTCGGGTCCGGCTCGGGCCTCCGCG
>PVJS01028152.1:0-25719 GCA_004027185.1 Glis glis
GTTACTGGGGATTGAACCTAGGGGCATTCTACCTCTGAGCTACACCCCCAGCCCTTTTTATTTATTTATTTATTTTTATTTTGAAACAGGATCTCGCTAAGTTGCTGAGGCTGGTCTCAAACCTGCAATTCTCCTGTCTCAGCCTCCCAAGTACTCGAATTACAGGCAAGCACTACCATGCCCAGCTCAGAGCATATTATACTTTATAGAGTCGTGACAGATCCAATCCATTCTCATGTTCAAATTCAGCCTTCTCCTGGGGCCCCTGCTTGCATTTTCTTCCTGCTCGGTTGCTCTCATGAAGGACTGTCCACAGATGCCTTCCTGGGCAGGCGGGTTTTCCTGTCCTGATATTTCTGGCTTGGTCCCTTCTCTGGGTTGCATCAAGTCGTGACCGTTTCTCTCTCCCCCAGGATGCTGCGTCCTCAGGTGAAAGAGGAGATCATCTGCATGATTCAGAATACTTTCAACTTTAGTCTGAAACAGTCCAAGCACCTTTTTCAAATTCTAATGGAGTGCATGGTCCACAGGGATTCTGTGAGTATGACGAGTTGATGATTCAAACTCGCTTTTTAAAATGCCAATTTCCAGAAGTCACAGTGTTTATTTTCACAGTTTTCCCATTTTGAACTTGCATGGACGTAACTCAACAGAATTTGACCCCTTGTTGAATAAACTTGGCTTCTTACTGCTCCACCCCTCGTGCTTTCAATTCTAGACTCTACCTGGGGAAAGACACTTAGATAGCATAAACATATATAAACTTCTATGATAGGAAAATCATCAGACTTAGTGAAAATTACACATAAATATTTTCCGGGGGTGAGGGAACAGCTTCATGTCTTCGGTGAACTCAAGTTGGCCGGATGAGCGCATCACAGCAGCCTGAGTAGATCCTGCAGGAGTTCGCCGGGAACGTACAGGGAAACATGGGAATGCGGACGGAGAGTAAACTCTGGAATAGAAAATGGAACCCACGGGCTATGCGCTGTGCCCGTACGTAGACTCGGCAAGAGTGTTTAGTGTTTTAGGGTACTGCAACCAGAATTTTTATCAATGACCTGGAATATATGAAGTTGAAAGTTACAGTAAATATGCTCATAAGTCATGATTCAAAGTAATCTCTCCAGAATTGGAAGGCTGGAGAAAAACACACAAGAAATTTGGTAATATTATAGTACTTAACCTCAAGAAACCAATGGAACAAGAAGATCAGGCTAGAGGAATCATGGTGACACATGTGTAGAAACCCCTTGGGGATTTTTATTGGCCCAGTTACAAAAATAGTAACATAACAACCATGATTATAACTAGCAGTGTGCTTTCAAATATATATATATATATATATATATATATATATATATATATGAGAAAGGTAATATATATATTATATATATATATATTACCTGAAATAGCTCCATAAGTGATTTCAGTATAGCCATGGTTGTTTGTTTCAGTTTTAGAGATGATGAAGGAGAAGGCTAGAGAATGTTAGTGATTTACACAGTCATGCAGTTAAGAAATGGTAGAAATAAAACTTGAAATGCCTCTGGGTTCAATCCCCAGCACCACACACACACAAAAAGCTCCAAATGCAATCTTTCTTTTTTTTTTTTGCCATTGTGCTTGCCTCTTCCTGTCATCCAGTAGTCTAATTAATGAGCAGTGTGATGATCGAGAGGGCACAAGATCCAGCAGCTAAGGGTTTGTACGTACAGCACTTGGGTTCTCAGCTCCAGTGCAATTGAGGGTTGGTTTTATTCATGCACATAGTGGGGATGTTAGGTGAAGGGAACCAACATGTGAAGTTGCAGAAACATACTTTTTATATCTGCATGGGACCTGCATTTGTCAGCTTTTTTTCACTATGAAAATCATGATTTTACCTGAGAAAATCAACTTAGAGAAGGAAAGATTTACTTTGGCTCCAGGTTTCAGAGGTTGCAGTCCGTGGGCTGGATGGCTCCATAGACTCTGGACATGTGGTGAGATACAGCATCTTATTGCCGGGTGTGGTGGCGCACGCTTGTAATCCCAGTACTTTGGGAGGCGGAGACCGGAGGATCCGGGTTCGCGGCCAGCCTCAGCTCGTGCACATGTGCTCTCTCTCTCTCTCTCTCTCCCTGTCTCTCTCTCTCTCTCTCTCTACTTAGTGAGGCCCTTCGCAACTTCGTGAGACCTGGTCTCAAAATAAAGTATAAAAATAGGGCCAGGGGTGTAGCGCGGAGGTAGAACACCCCTGGGTTCAATCCCCGGTACCGCAAAAAAAAAAAAAAAACAAAAAGAGATACAGCATCTTGGTGGAAGGGGCGACAGAGCAAAGCTGCTCTCTTCATGGCAGCCGGGAAGCAGAGAGGGAGAGGGCAAGGAAGGGGCCTTTCGAGCACACCCCAGCCCCCATTATCTACTGCCTCCAACCAGGCCCCATCTCCTACAGTCCACCACCTCCCAGTAATTCATCAAATTATGAACCCATCAGTGGATTAATCCAGCGATGAGGTCAGGGCCCTCATGATCCTATCATTTCCCCAAAGTCTCACCTCTGAACATTGCTGCGCTGGGATCAAGCCTACAGCACCCAAGCCTTTGGAGGACAGGCCAGATCCAGAGCATAGGAGGACCTTGGATTTCCCAGGGGATTCTACTCGTTTTGTGCATGAGTAAGCTACATTCAAAGGCCTTACGATATTTACCCAAGGCTGGCTAGTTAACGGCATACCTGGGACCAGGACTTGCCGGTCTTGGCTTTTTTTCTATTAAACGAGCTTCCTCTACTATGTGAAATGTATTTTCATTTGGAAAGACTAAAATATATTTATTAATTTCAGGTGACCCTTTATAACCATAAGTGAAGTCCTTATTTGCTTTAAAAAATTCATTCATATACCAAGATGCCCTGCGCACTTGGACACTGTGAAGACTGGCTGTGCTGTTTATTGTCCTTGTGCACTAGGTCCATTGTGGTTGTCTTATTTTAGGACAAATGCCTAACGATCCCTTTCTCTTTAAAAAGCAAAAGGCTTAGTATCTAAGTTTAGGTGAGCAGAAGGATCTCACTTAGTATCAAATTGTTAGTTCATCAAATTATGAACCCATCAGTTATCAACACATCAACTCATCCCTTCAAAAGAAGGAATGATTTTATGTACATTACGGAATTAACATTGAGATTCTTTTTGTTGTAGCAGGCACATAATAAATTAATCTAATAATGTCCTTTCTTTTCTTCTAATATACATGTAATTTCTAAAGTTTCTTTTTTCCTAAGTGCCTACAATTCATCACCCAATTTAAAAAGTTTTCTATAAATTAAAAAAATGAAACTCTATGCTGTTTTGAAATTACAAAACAAACAATGAGGAATATTTTTCTCAATCCATTAGCTCCAATGTGAACTCTATGGATACTGTGTGAAAGCATTTCTTTGGTAGTTCCAAAAGGCATGGGGTTTTGCTTCTCCACTGTTGTAGATTACCATATTTGATGCTGATTCCGAAGACCAGCAAGACCTGGACTTAGCAATCCTAACGGCTTCGCTCAAGGGTGAGTAACTGGACAGATTGCAATCATTCCTCACTTCCCGTTCTCACATTCTAGAGCACTGTACTTGCTGCCTGGACATTTCCAATAGAATATATGATTGTTCCTTTCTTTTACCTTAGGCACAAATTTATCAACATTAGAACAATTAAATCTAGCAATGACTTGGGACAGAATGGACATCGCCAAGAAACATATCTTAATTTATGGACAACATTGGAAGGTATAGTGAAAATGAAGCTATTTGGAAAAAATTGTTTTGCATGTTAGTTTGTTAGGGAGGGGCAAAGAGAAAACTGGAGGATAGACTGGTTTGGGAAGGGTGTGGGGCTAGCATCCTGATAGCTGGGCACACAGGGCACACATGTGCCACCACACCCGGCTTATTATTTTCTGAATGTATAGATTTGTGTTATTTAAAACTTAAAATAACCTGGTGTGGTGGTGCACGCCTGTAATCACAGTACTGGGAGGCTGAGACAGGAGGATTGCAGGCTGAGGCCGACCTCAGCAACTGAGTGAGACCTTGTTTTAAAATAAAAAAAAGGGGGTTGGAGGAAGATGGTGGGATAGTGAGAAGCAGTGTCTCGCCTGCGCTCCAAGTCGGAGCTCGGCAGATGGGAAGACTGCTTCCTGACAAGAAAACAAGCGCAGCTAAAACTCAACAAAACAATGGGAGACAAAGTGCAGCGGAATGCGAGGCAGTGGAAAGAGCGGAGGGCGGTAGGGAATTCAACGCATTTCACCTGGTAAGCAGAGAGCGGAGACAAAGGCGCCATCTTGGCTGAGCCATGCCAGCACCGCGGCTCCTGGAATCCTCCAGCAAAGAAACAGCTGATTCTCAGCCATGGAGCTCAGGGTCCAGTTGGCACAGAAGGAGCAGGAGCTGGCCAGAGCCAAAGAGGCCTTACAGGGGAGAACCGGGATGATGGGAAAGAGAGAGGCAGCATGTCGCTGGCGCTCCAAGAGTCAGAGCTCGGCCGGCGGAAAGACTGCTTGTTGACAAGAAAATCAGAACAGCCAAAACTCAACAAAATAATGAGAGCCAAAGTGCAGAGGACTGTGAGTCAGTGGAAGGAGCAGAGGGAGGCAGGGAGCTCAAAGCATCTCACTTAGTAAGCAGAGAGTCGAGACAAAGGTGCCATCTTGGCTGAGCCACCCCAGCACTGCAGCCCCCAGAATCCTCCAGCAAAGAAACAGCTGATTCTTGTGAAACCAAAAATTATAGTCTAGCCCATCGAAAGCAGTTGACATTGGACCATGATGAAGCCCAAGTTGAACAAAATCCACACCTACAATGGCGGTGACTGCAAAGGGTGGGACGTGAACCTCAACCCCTGCAAAGAAAGTGACACGGAGAGACATGGATGAGGCGGCCAGGCATAGGAGCACCCCAACACTGAGAAAAAAAGAGCGGGTAAAACATGGCCCCCCTGGAGTAGCCTAGCACTGGCACAGAACACCATAGCACTGAGGACCTGGATGAACACAGCATGGCCCCCTGGAACAGCTCAGCAACGAAAATGCGGGGCCACACCTGCACCACAACTCCTGGAGACCAACAGCAAAGAGACAGCAGGTCCTTGTGAAACCAGTGACTCCAGTGAAACCTGTGAAACCAGACCACCATTGAAACTGACCAAGTCCAGAACATGATGAAGCCCAAATCAATCCAGACCTCCACCTACAACAACAGTGGTTTCAAGGGGTGAGCCGTGAGCCTCTGCCTGTGCAACAAGTGTGATGAGGAGAGACAAAGAAGAGGTGGCCATACACAGGACCAGCCCAACTCTGAGAACAGGAGCTAGTAAGCCACGTCCCCCATGAGCAGCCCAACACCATTCTGGAATACCCCAGAACTGAGGACATATGTAGACGAGACATGGCCCCCTCCCCAGCGGCCCAGCACAGAGAACACGGGTGGGTCAGCCCCCGGCTCCGCCCCCAGAGACCCCTCTCCTGCACTGGGAATGCAGGGAGGGCAAACCTTTGGCCCTGCCCCTGGAGACCCCCCAGCACTGGGACAAGGAGTGAGTGAGCCCTTGGCCCCGCCCCCGGAAAACCCCAGCGCTGAGGACACAGGGCAGGTTAGCCCTCGGCCCACCCCCAGAGAACCCCTCCCCCCAGTGCCGGGAACGCGGGGCGGGTGAGCCCTTGGCCTCGCCCCTGGATACCCCCTTACCCCAGTGCTGGAGACACAGGAAGGGCGAGCCCTTGGCCCCGCCCCCAGAGAACCCCTCCCCTCCACGCTGGGGATTCAGGGCAGGTGAGCCCTCGGCCCCGCCCCAGAGAACCCCTCCCCCCGGCGCTGGGGACACAGGGAGGGTGAGCCCTTGGCCCTGCCCCCCAAAGACCCCCAAGCACTGGGGACACAGGATGGGTGAGCCCTTGACCCCGCCCCTGGAGAACCCCAGCTCTGGGGACATGGGGCAGGTGAGCCCTCAGCCCCACCCCCAGAGAACCCCTCCCCCCAGTGCTGTTAACATGGGGTGGGTGAGCCCTTGGCCCTGCCCCTGGAGAACCCCTCCTGCCAGCGCTGGGGACTCAGGGCGGGTGAGCCCTTGGCCCCACTCCTGGAGACTCCCTGGCACTGGGGATGTGGGGCGGGGGAGCCCTCAGCCCTGCTCCCAGAGAACCCCTCTCCCCGGCACTGAGGACACGGGGCAGGTGAGCCTCGGCCTCACCCCTAGAGACACCACCCCCCCAGCACTGGGGATGTGGGGCGGGTGAGCCCTCGGCCCCCACCCCCAGGGAACCCCTCACCCCGGCACTGGGGACACGGGGCTGGTGAGCCCTTTGCCCCATCCCCAGAGACCCCCGCAGGGCGAGAGAACCCTGGGTCCCACCCCCGGAGATCCCCTGGTGCTGGGGACGTGGGGTGGGTGAGCCCTTGGCCCCGCCCCCGGAGAACCCCTCACCCCGGCACTGGGAACGTGGGAAGGGGGGAGCCCCCAGTACTGGAGCCCTCAGTACCCCAGTACTGAGGTCAGGGGATTATGAGCCACGACCCTGCACAGGAGGGACCACAGACAAAGAGAGAAAACCTCAAATGAGTGAAGAAGGTGAACTAACTGGGGGAGACGGGAGGGAAGGAGAGGGAAACAAACTGGAGCACAGGATGGACTTACACAAAGATATCAAAGTCAACTACTATGTTGAAAACGGGAAGGAGAGAGGGGGGAGGCGGGGGGTAGGAATTAGGGAGGGCTAATTGACCAATGAGTGCATGTACACGTCAACCACCCTGAAGTTGTTCAAGATATATGTTTGCAATGCACTAATAAAAATAAATAAATAAATAAATAAATAAATAAATAAATATAAAAAGGGCTGGGGTGTAGCTTGGAGGTAGATGCCCCTGCGTTCGATCCCTAGTACAAAATAAATTCCCCCAAAACCAAAACACAAAACCTTAAAAGTTATTATTTGCATTAAAATGTAATAAAAGATCACAGTAGAAATTAGTGAAAACAGGAAAAAACTACCTATTATTACCTATGGTAATAATAATCACTGTTAACATTTCATTAAAATTTGAAATTGTGACTACACTTTGGGTATATTATATTTGGGTCAAACTAATACATGTTAATAATAACACATGCTAATAATAATACAAATGAATACACTTGATGTTTAAAACATCAAGTGTCATCAAAAGGCTGCTATAAAAACTATAGCAGTTCCTTGCCACAATGAGCCTTCTACTTTTGACATTTTTGGACTGTTCTGACATATATGAATTTCCATTATTTCTAAATAATGTTATAGGGCTGTCTTCTGATTTATCAGTGTAGAAGCCTCTCAATATTCCTGTCTGGGAGCCTCACGGCTGCAGTGTGCACAGGTTCCCTCTATTCCAGGCACCCAGCTGTCCTCCTGGAAGCTGCTCCATCCTGTTGGGGCCCTCCTTTGATACAGAGCCTGTTTTCTGTACCTCAGGATGTCCTCTTTCTTGGTTTACTCCTTTATTTTGATGGCGTACATCCTTTGGTAACTTCCTGAGAAGGGAATATGGGAGATAACTATTTTGAGAGCTTATATGTTTGACTATTTTAATTCATGATTAGAACCAATTTCTTACAGAATTTTGAATGCTTCACTTTTAGCACCCAGCATTGCTGTTGAAAAGTAAAACTCTTTCTGTTTTCAGATCCTTTGTGACCATTTTCCCCTCTCTAGAAGTTTCTTTTTTCCCAGTGTTCTAAGATTTCACAATGATGTTTCTTTTTCTCTCCTCCCTCCCTGACTCCATCCTTCCCTCCCTTCCTCTCGCCCTTCTTTCTTGGAATTGGGGATGGAACTCAGGGGCCTTCTACCTCTTGGCTATACCCCCAGCCCTATTTTATTTTTTATTTGGAAACAGGGTCTTGTTAAGTTGTGGAGGGCCTCACTAAGTTACTGAGGCTGGTTTCGAACCTGTGATCCTCCTGTCTCAGTCTCCCAAGTACTGGGATTACAGGTGTGCACCACCGTGCCCGGCACAATGATATTTCTTATTGTGAGTCTGTATATCCACTATGCTGGGCACATGATTTTAATTTAGAGTTCATATCCTATCCCATCCCATCCCATCCCATCCCATCCCATCCCATCCCCTTTGTTTTCTCTGTCCTCTTTCTGCATTCCTATTTTCTGAATGTTGAACCTGTGGGCTGCTGTTCTAATCTTATCTTTTTCTTCTTATGTTCCATATCCTTTCTTTGATAGATTTCCTTACCTTTAATTTTTAAGCCTCTGTGAACCTTTTTCTTTTCTGATAGCATATGGTTAATCTAGTTATTCCTTAAGTTTGTTTTCTTTTTTTTTTTTTGTGGTACCGGGGATTGAACCCAGGGGTGTTCTACCTCCAAGCTACACCCCCAGCCCTATTTTGTATTCTTTATTTTGAAACCGGGTCTCATGAAGTTGCAGAGGGCCTCACTAAGTAGCTGAGGCTGGCCGCGAACCCGGATCCTCCAGTCTCAGCCTCCCAAGTACTGGGATTACAAGCATGCGCCACCACGTCCAGCTTTAAGTTTGTTTTCTGATTGTTCTTTCCTACCCTTGGTGCTCAACAGCATCCAGAATGTCTCTTGCTTTATCTCGCTTAGTATATTAATGGTAGCTCTTAGTATATTAATGGTAGCTCTTTTCAACTTTCCTTCCTTCATTGTCTGATTTCTCCTAGCTGATGTTTTCCAGTCTGTTTGTTTTGGTTTTTCTGTTTAAGGGTGGAGAATGGGAAGCTCCTTAGTGATTCCGAGCCTATAGTTGAAGCTTCCCCGTAGGTTTGAGCTTCACTGTAGGGTGATCTGGCTGCCATTTGTTGTGGGACTCCCCTAAATGTCAACATATTCATGTCTTTCTTCTGTATTGGTAATATGAAAAGAAAAGAATCAGATGATATCCTGCCCGAAAGGCAAATGGGAAGATGACTGGGAAGGTCCCCACGCTATGGGTTCAGCTTGTGCACATGTCGTTCATTTTGGTGCTGCTGGGATTCTGTGACAGATCTGTCTGTCCTTGACACTTCCCACTTCAGTTGTTCGGCTTTCTGGGTCAATTATCACTTGAACAGCTGCTTTCCACCTTCCAAACTGTTGCACCTTTTTGTACTTGTGAATTTCTTTCTTTTCCTTCCTGTCTTTCTTTCTAGAAAAAAATCCCTTTGATGTAATTTTAATGGGATTAAATTAGGTGGGAGCAAATTTAGATGAGTATATTCAACTTACCATTTATATCAAGAAGGCAGGTAAAGTTAAATAGAAACATTATGTTACCAAAATAAATAAATAAATGAATAATAAAACAAAATAAATGCCCCCCAAAAAAACCCCTTGGACTTTTGTTAGAATTGCACCAAGCCTGCACATTAGTTTGGGAAGCGTTGAGACCTTTACAATAGTCAGTTTTCCCATCCAAGCACAGGAGATGCTTCTTGATTTATTCAAGATGTCTTCCCTGAGGTCCTGCACATTTTTAGTAAGATTGTATTTTATAATGATTGCGTCTGTGTAGTTTTGAGTGCAACTATATGTACTTCTCTCCTTATTTCTGCCTTGTTAATTGTCTTTATATCTCCTATTTGTTTGTACCTTCTGAAGCCCGGCACGCTGGAACAAGCGATGTTAGACGCTTTGGTGATGGATCGGGTAGATTTTGTTAAACTCTTGATAGAAAATGGGGTGAACCTCCACCGCTTTCTCACCATCCCCCGGCTGGAAGAGCTCTACAACACAGTGAGTGGGAAGTGTTTCCTCAGTTGTCCCTCTTAAGACTCATTTATGACTTAGCTTAGGATTTACCGGTCTCCCTGGATGTTCATGTACAAAGACAGTTTATGGAGGAAACAACTTTTCAACTAAGAGAGAAACAGTCTTATCAATTGCATTTTATCTTACTAAGACATAGATAAAGACTAAGATACGAATAAGAACAAATAGCTTCTTATTGAGTTATTCTTAATCTAAGGCCACTATTAAAATGCTGCTGCTTCTGGGCTTGGTGACACACCTCCTGTAATCCTGGTAAGTGGGAGGTTGAGACAGGAGGATCACAGACAGGTTTGAGAACACCCTCAGCAATTTAGTGAGGCCCTCCACAACTTAGTGAGACCCTATTTAAAAAAAAAAAGGGTGGGGGTGTAGCTCAGAGGTAGAATGCCAGTACAATACACACACACACACACACACACACACACACACACACACACACACTGCCCCTGCAACTTCCCTATGCAAACCCTTTGTTGAAACTAGACTGCCTTACTCATTGTAAAGACGCCAAATGCTCAAGCAGTTGAAATGTCCTTCCTGGTCTTTTGAATATTATCCTCTCTTCAAAGACTTATTCAAGTCTTGTCCTCTTGATTACTCCAATTAGTTCATAGCTACCTGTTCCTGTAGCGTGGATTAGTTGTGTATCTTTTTTTTTTTTTTTGGGAACTGGGGATGGAACCCAGGGGCATTCTACCTCCAAGCTATACCCCCCAGCCCTTTTTATTTTTTATTTTTTTTTGTTTTGAAAAAGAGTCTCACTAGGTTGTTGACAGTCTCACTAAGTTGCTGAGGCTGATGTTGAACCTGTGATCCTCCCGTTTCAGCCTCCCAAGTACTGGGATTACAGGTGCACACCAGCATGGCCAGCTTGTAACTCTTTTTGAGCACACACATTGTCATGTTGTTGGCCATTTTTTAGTGTAAATATTCACTGTTTCTATTATTGTAAATATGCCATTGAATCCATTAGAAATCTCATTGAACATAGTAAAGTTTCAGTAAATACCCAAAGATGGAATGAAGCATCCTTACCATCCCCATATATATATATATGTCTTGATTTGAAAAATATTTCATCCAATCCCATCTTCTCTTGGCAAACTCTTTCCTTAAAATTAACTAGCTTAAGCTTTATAACTAAAGATATTGATTGAAATTTTCCATATTCTGTGCTACTTGTGCATTCTGAAGTGAGGTGACCCCCACCTCGGGCACCTGGTAATTAAAGGGAATAAGTCCTCCTTTTGTTCTTTATCACAGAAACAAGGACCGACTAACATGCTCTTGCATCATCTCGTCCAAGATGTAAAACAGGTAAACTAACGATGAAGGCGTGAAAATACCTTCATGCATTGCCTTAGCTTCCTGAGAGAGGACACACCATATTTTACTTATTAAAATGTAGATTTGAATTTCCTGTGAACCACCTGCTCTTCTTTTTTTTTTTGTGGTACCAGGGATTGAACCCAGGGGCTTACCCCTGGCCCTATTTTTTATCCTTTACTTTGAAACTGGGTCTCGCGAAATTGCGGAGGGCCTCACTACGTAGCTGAGGCTGGCCGCGAACCCAGATCCTCCGGTCTCCGCCTCCCAAGTACTGGGATTACAAGCGTGCGCCACCACGCCCGGCTCCACCTACTCTTCTTACATATGATTCTTTTTTTGTGTGTGTATACGTGTGTCACTGGGGATTGAGCCCAGGGGCATTCTACCTCCGGACTACACCCCCAGCCCTATTTTATTTTGGAAACAAGGTCTCGCTAGGTTGATGAGAGTCTCATTACTTGCTGAGGCTGTTCTCGAACCTGCGATCCTCCTGTCTCAGCCTCCCAAGTACTGCGATGACAAGCATGTGCCACCATGCTTGGCTTTTTTACATATGATTCTAAACAATTTCCTCAGCAAACCCCACTTATGTTTTTTTCCTTTCATTTACTTTATGTTTTTAAAATTTTGATCCACATGAGCTAATAAAAAAAAACATGAATCAGAGACATTTGGCATTCCTATCGCAGCTTCAGGTCAGTGTGGTAAGCTCATGGTGGTTGCAATTGCCAGCTGCAACTGAGAACTTTGTGGCTCTGTTGTCTTTATTGGAGGACTCACCTGTGATTTTCATTGTTTTTGTTATTATTGAGTATTGGAGATAGCCCAAGGATGCTATCATGTCTTTTGTGGGTCTTGTTCTAGGGAACCAGGAAAGGTCCCGCTGCTCACCACCCTGGCTCTTATTTTGTTCATGGTCTTCTCACTGAACTCTGAGTGATGTCAGACTTGAGAACTGCAGCTGCCTCTTATTTGTCGTGATGGTTAAAGTCCATCCCAGGCACATTTAAAAGTTCTTCTCTCATCTTTCTGAAGTCTGCTGTCTTGTCGGATAGAGTGTGGACTGCCTGATTATGTTGACTTGGCGAGAGAGCCAGAGTGAAAGGAAGGCATCTACTTGGCAAGTTGATAGTAAACAAAAGTCTATGCTGATGTAAATGTATGCTGTATCAAAATGACTTTCCTTAAATTATTTCCTAAACTCGATCATAGTAAACTGAAGTAAAAGGGATAAAACAGGGTAAATATGCTTTCAACTAGTAGCAAACAGGAATGCTATTTTTGATATTCCTTAAAAAAATTAATTATGCTGGGTGTGGTGGCACACACCCATAATCCCAATACTTGGAAGGCTAGATAGGAGGATCGCAGGTTCAAGGCTAGCCTCAGCAATTTAGCAAGACTCTGTCTCAAACTAAAAAATAAAATAGGGCTGGGGGTGTACCTCAGCTAGAATGCCCCTGGATTCAATCCCCAGAATAAAAAAAATTATGTGAAAATAATAATATATATTATATATATAATATATACCCTTATTTCTTATTTATAGCTTTGTGAATGTGAGGTTTAGGGGATCACAATAATTTTCCTCTGGGCTAAGAGACATTACTCAGAAACCGGCTGCTTGGCCTCTGGTCAGCCATAACATTTGTCTTGGCATAGCCTCATGTTTTGATACCTCATTTGGCCCTGTAATTCTATGTTCCTTATTTCTATTTGCTCTACTTCCTTCCATGTTCTTGTTTTACATATGATGTAGCTAACACAATGCAAGGTGTTACAGCCATTTCAACAGAGTGAGGCGGAAAAGTTAATAACCCAGTGTTAATTTTGAATAACCTACATTCACTATATACTTCATGGTTTTTACTTTTGCTATAGTAGTTATATAATTTCTAGTTAAAAACAATCCTTTTTTACTAGATTTTTTTTTTTTTTGGTGCAGTACTGGGTTTGAACACAGGGGCATTCTACCTCCGAGCTACACCCCAGTCCTATTTTTTTATTCTTTATTTTGAAACAGGGTCTCACTAAGTTGCGGAGGGCCTCACTAAGTAGCTGAGGCTGGCCACGAACCCGGATCCTATGGTCTCAGCCTCCCAAGTACTGGGATTAGAAGCGTGCACCACCACACCTGGCTCTTTTTTACTAGATTTAAACATATTTTATTCAAATGCCTGTGTCCGCCGGGCGTGGTGGCACACGCTTGTAATCTCAGTACTTTGGGAGGCAGAGACCGGAGGATCCCGGTTCGTGGCCAGCCTTAGCTCTCTTGCTCTCTCTCTCCCTGTCTCTCTCTCTCTCTCTCTCTCTCTCTCTCACTCTCTCTCTCTCCTTAGTGAGGCCCTCCGCAACTTAGTGAGACCCGGTTTCAAAATAAAGTATAAAAAATAGGGCCGGGGGTGTAGCGCGGAGGTAGAATGCCCCTGCGTTCAATCCCCGGTACCGCAAAAAAAAAAAAAAAAAAAAATGTGTGTGTCCGTATGTTTGCATACATCATAGGGAGAAGGAAACAGAGAGAGGGAAAGAGAAAACAAATGTAAGCATCCATTTGATGTTCTAGAAACTAAAAGACATATTAAGGCTGAGATCTTTTTTCTTCTGAACAAGGAGATTGTATCAATAGCTGGTCATATTAATTGATCCATTTGAAAAGATGATTAAAAAGTACACCTCAGCCGGGTGTGGTGGCGCATGCTTGTAATCCCAGTACTTGGGAGGCAGAGACCGGAGGATCCGGGTTCACAGCCAGCCTCAGCTACTTAGGCCCTCTGCAACTTACTGAGACCCTGTTTCAAAATAAAGAATAAAAATTAGGGCTGGGGGTGGAGCTTGGAGGTAGAATGTCTCTGGGTTCCATCACCAGTACCACACATAAAAAAAAGTGTGACTCTACTTCTTTGGAATTAATTTGGTTATGTTCTGATAGCATGGCAAAGGAGACAGAAAAAGAGAACTGAAAGTGTTCATTCATTGCCTGGTTCTGTTTCAGCACACCCTTCTCTCGGGCTACAGAATAACACTGATTGACATTGGATTGGTCATAGAATACCTCATTGGCGGAGCATATCGCAGCAGCTACACTAGGAAAAGCTTCAGAACCCTCTACAACAGCCTCTACAGAAAACACAAGGTAGTGTCACCAGAAAGCGCCCCTAGGGAAATTAAGGATAACTAGGAATGGTAGTTATAGGAAAAATGGCTTGGGAAGTTCAGATGGCAATAACTTCTAAAATGGGCCTTCTGTTTGTGGACAGTTGTTACCTGCCATATGTAAATGCTGTACCAAGTGCTGGCATGCTGGCTTGGGATGAACATAAAGATCGGGAGTTTAGAAACTTCTAGAAGAGACAGGTGTGGTGGCGCACGCTTGTAATCCCAGTACTTGGGAGGCTGAGACCGGAGGATTCAAGTTTCCGGCCAGCCTCTGCAATTTAGTAAGACACTGTTTCAAAAATAAAGAATAAAAAACAGGGCTGGGGGAACAGCCTGGAGGAAGAATGCCCCTGAGTTCAATCCCCAGTACTGCCAAAAAAAAAAACTTCTAGAAGAAACAGATCTATGAATAACTAGTCATAATACAAAACAGAATATGAAATGTGCTATACTGACATAGAAGTAATATGATGAGAAGAGACTGCTTAGAGAGAGAAATGGCCAGTTCTTCTCTTTCTTTTTCTCCTGAAAATACAGAAGTCAAAAGCTTAATAGGATTAGACCTATAAACTCATAATAGACCAGAGTCTGGAGATGACAAATTTAGGATTAAGGATGGAGGTATTGCATTGGGAAACGCAAGCAGAATAGAAATGGTGCCATTAATTCTATATTACAATAATGGTAATATTTTGGGTATTACCATTAAAAGTCTTGAGCTCATTGTTTCTGTATCCGATATTTATGCATAAAACACCAACTAAACATAAAGCACTTCAAAGCCTGTAGTTTGTATCCTATATTTTTATGTCAGTTCCTTTAAGCATATTTCTTTCTGTTTTTGTTCGCCATTGATGAAAACTTCATGCTGGTAGAAGTGGCTTAGGCTGTTACTGGGCCTCGCCACAGGAATCCCAGAGGAGGTTATTACATAACACCTGGAGAAATTCCACAACTTTCTCACTTCACCTTAACCTTGGAACTGTTTGTGAACAAGAACTTTTTCTTATCAGAACTGTAAATCTTTATTGCCTCTTTTGAACTTGTTCCAAGGATAGAACATCCATTGATTGTAATGAAATTTCCACATAGAAAAAAAAATGCAGGTGTACAACAGGGAGTAAAAGAACGGGTTCTTTAAGATGTTAGGAAATAGCAGCGCACTTAATAAAGCCATAGATCATGACCGGTTTTGGATGAGTAATTAGTTTCTAGGGAGATGAATTGCCAATCGTGGATGAAAAACAGAACCATCAGCTATTTGGTGGGATACAACATTCTATTTACTTTTCGTTATTGTCCGGAAAGAAAATATTGTTACCGCTATAATCTTGTTTTTTCCCTTTTTGTTTTCTTTAAAAAAAAAAACAAAATGACAACATTTGCCAGAGAACGACCAGCGTGGCCCAGAGCCTTTCCCAGCACCCTCTTTACCGGAGACGCGCCTCGGGTAACAGAGCCGAGTCTGCAGAGAGCACGCTGCACTCCCAGTTCTTCAGAACCGCCCAGCCTTACAAACTCAAGGTACCACTCCTTGTCTTTAAAGTTGAAAGTAAAATCTTACTGCAGACGGAGATTGTTTTCTCCTTTAACATAGGAGAAAGGGAGGTACCAAAGAGGAACCTTTTACAAGTGCCATAAACAGATGTTGCAAATCAAAAAGCATAATACAGCAGGGCATGGTGGTGCATGCCTGTAATCCCAGTACTTGGGAGGCTGAGAAAGGTGGATCGCAGGTTTGAGGACAGCCTCAGCAATTTAGTGAGACTCTTAGCAACCTAGTAAAACCCTGCTTCAAAATAAAAAATAAAATAGGGCTGAGGGCATAGTTCAGAGGTAGAATGCCCCTGGGTTCAATCCAAGTACCACCACCAACAGCAACAACAAAAACACAGCATAACACAGCTGTCCTTTAACAATAATGAGCAAAGGCCCAGGACACAGCTCTGGCAACTGAAGGACTGTCTGGGCTTGCACTTCAGTCTCTCTTCCTTGTTCCTGCCTCTGCTCATTTCATGGTTTTGAAAATGTATAATCATCGTCCAACACCATGTCCTTCTCCTTTCCCCACAGCTGGTTGGGTGTGAGGGATGCTTCCTTCTTCTCCTTCTGTTCTCTCAAACTGCCCTTTTGTATCTCCTTTTCCCCCTTTCTGAGGCTTTCTCGAAATTAATTTTATCTAATGTTACAGTATGATAATTGTGTGTCCTCGTGTACAACATTGCTATCCCCCGTGCTTCTAACGCCCCCGATCCCATTTTCCTCTGGGGTAAATGATTTTGTTTAAGGGTTTCCATGAAAATCGTTGCCATGTTGGCTGAGAGAGATTTGCTTTCTGTGGCTCCTGGGATGGGAAGCTTTCTGATCACCCATCGCCAATGGACACATGTTTCCTGTACTTACAGAAGTAGAAGAAACAGTCTAATTTTTTGCTATGACCCCTCAAATTGCAAAGAATAATTATTGGCTCTATTATTTTTCTAGGCATTATGATGGTTAAATTTGGGGGGCAGGTGGGTAGGGACAGATATGATGATAACTGAGACATGGTTCTACCTTCCTCAAGGTAATTCCATGGCACCATGTGAGGGGCACTGAAGTCAAGGGCTGCAGAGTGATGTATAAGTGCTGAGGAGATGTGAAGGGTGGCCTCGCATCTGAGATGAGCCGAGGAGGGCCGCCTCGCCAGGGGAGAATATTATTCCATCATTACTTATTACTATCACTAGAGAAATATAATTAGAATATAAGGAAAGGGATCTTAAAGCCAATCTATTTGGATGCATTTTGGAAACACTAGTGACATTTTTCTGAGAAGAAGATAATGAATCTATTTGCTATGATGAGGTTAGAGTTTATTTTTTATTATTGCTACTTTTTTGTGGTATTAGGGAATGAATCCAGGGATATTCATATTCTGCCTCTGAACTACACCCCCAACCTATTTTATTTTTTATTTTGAAAGAGGTTCTTGCTAAGTTGTGGAGGGCCTCACTCAGTTGCTGAGGCTGGCCTCGAGCCTGTGATCCTCCTGTCTCAGCCTTCCAAATACTGGAATTACAGAAGTATGCCACCATGCCGGGTATAGGGTTTTTCCAAAAATAATTCTCATTTATCCAATATGTTATTTCAACCCATTTCCTTGAGAAATTAAAAGCTTTCATATAGTTGCTGGGTGTCTTCCAAAGTTGTACTGATTTCATTGTGGTACATGAATTTAAGGTATCTCAGCTGAGGAACTCTAGATACCTTAAATACCACAAGAAATCAATTACCAAGCTGGGCGTGGTGGCGCACGTTTGTAATTCCAGTACTTTGGGAGGCGGAGACCAGAGGATCCGGGTTCGCAGCCAGCCTCAGCTCTCTCTCTCTCTCCCTGTTTCTCTCTCTCTCTCTCTACTTAGTGAGGCCCTCCGCAACTTCGTGAGACCCGGTTTCAAAATAAAGTATAAAAAATAGGGCCGGGGGTGTAGCACGGAGGTAGAACGCCCCTGGGTTCAATCCCCTGTACCGCAAAAAAAAAAAAAAAGAAATCAATTACCATAAAGAGTTTAAATTTTGTTTGATGGTTTAGAAAGTCCTTCTACCATTTCCATCTCTTTTTTAATAGTGACTGTGTGTGTGTGTGTGTGTGTGTGTGTGAGGGGGCTACTGGGGATTGAACCCAGGGGTGTTCTACCTCTGAGCTATACCTCTGGCCCTATTTTATTTTTTAATCTTGAAACAGGGTTTCTCTTAAGTTGCTGAGGACCTCGCTAAATTGCTGAGGATGGCTTTGAACCTGCGATCCTTCTGTTTCAGCCTCCCAAGTACTGGGATTACATGTGTGCACCACCACACCTGGCTTAATAGTGATTTTTAAAAATATCTCTAGGATACTTGCTGTGTTACATTAGGTAAAACATCATGCATCTGAATATTTGGAGACTTATTTCTATTTTGCTTTCCAACAGGAAAAGTCTGGAGTCCCTCATAAATCAAGGAAGAAGTCAAAAGAAAGACAAAGAATCTTGGATGACCCTGAGTGCCCGGGCTTTACTTACCCATACAATGACCTGCTGGTCTGGGCTGTGCTCTTGAAGAGGCAGAAGATGGCCATGTTCTTCTGGCAGCACGGAGAGGAGGCTACGGTGAAGGCCGTGATCGCCTCCATACTCTACCGCGCCATGGCCCGCGAAGCGAAGGAGAGCAACATGGTGGACGACGCCTCGGAAGAGTTGAAGAATTACTCAAGGTAGGTGGTGTCTCTTCACTTCATACCAAACATGGACAGTTCTTAGAAGGGTTAGACAGTCGTATCTCCCTCCCCTTAGAATTTATAACACAAGAAGACCTCCTGCCATGTGTATCGCTCAGGGTTCTCCAGAGAGACAGAACCAATAGGGTATGTAGGTAGCTATGTGAGGGGACTTATTAGGGAATTGGCTATGTGATTACAGTGGCTGAGAAGTCCCATAACAGTTGTCTGCAGACTGGAGACCCATGGATACCGGTAGCATGGCTCAGTCCAAGTTTCAAAGGCTTCAAAGCAGAGAAATCAATGGTGTAACTCTCAGTTATGGGTGGGAAGTCTGTGGACCTGGGGAAGGGGCCACTGGTAGAAGATCTGGATTCCAGAGGCTGGAGAACCTGGACTTTCGATGTCCAAGGCGGGAGATAAGTTTGTCCCAGTCCTTAGGGCAGAGACCAATCTGCCTTCTGTAATTTGATCTTCCTGGGTCCTGGCAGATTGGGTGGTACCCACCAACATTGAGGCTAGGTCTTACCCCACCTAGTCCACTTCACACTCACGTACTAACCTTCTCTTGAAATGCCCTCACAGATGCAGCCAATAGAATGCTTTACCAGTTTTCTAGGTATTCCTTAATTTATTAAGTCTCAAATTTTCAATTCTGAGAATATTTCAACAACACAGGTGCACTAAAATAAGTTGGGCCAGTCATGGTGGCGCATGACTGTAATCCTAGTACTTGGGAGGCTGAGACAGGAGGATTGCAGGTTGGAGGTCAGCCTCAGAAGCATAGGGACGCCCTTAGCACCTTAGTGAGACACTGTTTCAAAATAAAAAATAAAATAGGGCTGGGGGTGTAACCCAGAGATAGAATGCCCCTGGGTTCAATCCCCAGTAAGACACACACACACACACACACACACACACACACACACATGAAAATTGGAAATCATAATCATAATCTGAAGCTTATATATCTTTAATTATAAGTGAGAACAAAAATACAGATAGCGCTATGAATAGAACACAGAGACAATAGAGTATCCTTTATGTATATATAAGCCATCTTATAAATAGGACACTGGGCACGCATTACATAATATACAAAGAAGTGACTTTCAGGACCTGTTCAGCAATTACTGGGACATTTCTTGGGTGTCATTGCTGCAGCCCGGAACATATAGACAGTACAGTGCATGTTACTGTGCAGTGTGCATTGTCCCAGTGTCCCATTTATAACATAGCTATTTCCTACCATCGATTATTTGAAATATAGTGCATTCCTTGAAATAAAATGACAACCCAGTTCTAGAAAATGCTTTCATGAATTCATTTCCTTTCTTCCTTCCTGGTACTGGGGATTGAACCCAGGGACATTCTACCTCTAAGCTACACCCCCAGCCCTATTTTATTTTTTATTTTAAAACAGGGTCTCCCTAATTACAGTGTGCTGGCCTAGTACCTGCAATTCCCATCTCAGCCTCCCAAGTACTGGGATTACAGGCACGCATCACAACGCCTGGCTCATGAACACATTTCTTATATTACATAGAGGTTATGTAGGTCATGTTTTGTTGAACATTTAGAAGAAGTACCTTTTGCAGCAAAGTTTATGCCATTTTCATGGTGAATTTAAAATTATTTTCAAAGGCTGTAATCATCTATTACTTTTTTCAAAATAATAGACCTCTAAAAACATAAAAATTATGGTAAAGTTAAGTTTTTATAAGTGTTCTACATCTGGGACAATGGGACAAAAAGGGTCAAGTTGACATCCAACATTTACCATCCCATGGGGCATTTGATGGACTTTCCATTAATGGGTCTTTTTTGTTCGTTCATTTGTTTGTTTATTTACTTTGCAGTGCTGGGGTGTAGCTCACTACCACTAAGCTACACCCCAGCCCCTTTCTGTTTTTTTATTTTGAGACAGGGTCTTGCTAAATTGCACAGGCTGACCTCGAACTTGTGATCCTCCTTCCTCAGCCTCCCTAATAGCTGTGAATACAAGCGTGCACCACCACCCGGCTTTGTTGATGGGTCTTTAAGGATTTTAGGGAGCTTTGTGGAATACAGGGAAGAGAAGTGTGCTTCAGGTCAGGAGAGCTGGGCCTCAAGTTCAGGTGTTTACTGACAGGGCAAGTCACTTGGCCAGATTTCTGGGCTTTAGAGTCCCAACTAAAGTTAACGATTTTGAAGTGATTGATGTTGCAAAACCCTCCCAACTCTCAAACTCTTTGACATTACGTTAAATTAAGATGTGTTGTTTACCTTAAGTATCTCACAGATTGGGAACACAAATAAATGCTTCTGTTAAAGAACTGAGGGTAGTGGTAGAAGATAGAAAAGTTAGAAATGCTTTTGGTTTCTTGATTACTAAAGTGCTATGGTGATGAGGAAAGAAGGTAGAGGCAATGGGAACTGGTTTCTACTGGTGATTTACAATTCCAGAGGATAATGGCTTTTTTTAGAGTAAACAACTTCTAGAAGATTACCTGAGGGCATCTCTAGGCTTTTTATGTAAGTCACCTGGGTATTTTGTAAAATCTCAGAAAAACAGAAAGTGCTTCTACGACATTTCTTAGATGCTAGTTTAGGTTCTTTTTTTCTTTTTCTTTTTCTTTTTCTTTTTCTTTTTTTTTTTTTTTGGTGCTGGGGATTGAACCCAGGGGTATTCTACCTCCGAGCTACACTCCCAGCCCTTTTTATTTTGAAACTGGGTCTTGCTAAATTGCTGAGGCTGGCCTGGAACCTGCAATCTTCCTGTCTCAGCCTCCCAAGTACTGGGATTACAGGTGTGCGCCACCATGCTTGGTGGCTAGTTTAGTTTTGAACGGTATTTTCTGTTAAAAATGTCTGTGTTAGGTCTCATCAGGGAGCCCCACCCAGCTGTATGCAGCTCACTACGTAACATGGAGTGGCTTCTATCCAGGAATAGCTCAGAATTAAACTAAATTCTTTACAATGTAAACCTCTTAGTTCTGGTCTTTCATGGAAAGGAGAACATTTCTTTCCTGAGTTGCCATCCCTTTGACTTTTACAAACTGAGATTCTTAAGTTCCCGTGAACTCTTTTTTCTTATACTTTCATTGGTGCATTATAGTCTCACGTCATAATGTAGTTCCTAGTGATAGCGACATCCGTGCACGCAGCAGTTGGTGAGTTTTCGTGTCTCTGAATCTCAAATCCCATTTTGCAGCCCGTTGCTGGGCTCTCACCTGCCTCTGTGTCCTCTGCTCACCGCTGTGTCGTTGCAGACAGTTTGGCCAGCTGGCCCTGGACGTGCTGGAGAAGGCTTTCAAGCAGAACGAGCGGATGGCCATGAAGCTGTTGACTTACGAGCTCAAGAACTGGAGCAACGCCACCTGCTTGAAGCTCGCCGTGTCTGGAGGGCTGCGCCCCTTTGTTTCACATTCCTGCACCCAGATGCTGCTGACCGACATGTGGATGGGACGCCTGAAAATGCGGAAAAATGCCTGGTTGAAGGTAGATTTACTTGCCGTATGGAGTTGAAGGCTAGTTTAGTGTGAAGGTCTGCGGTATTGAGCTTCGTTGTTTCACTTGTTGCAGGAGGGGGCCCTGAGCAAACACAACTAATAGCTTCTCACAATGAGCCGGAGTCCTCCCAGAGGCATCTCTGAAAACTATTTCCATGCTTTCTTTTTCCCTTTTCTTTCTCCTCCTCTTCCTCCTCCCCCCCTCCTCCTCTCCTTCCTCTCCTCTTCTCTTCTTTTCACACTGGGGATTGAACCTAGGGGCATTCTACCTCTGAGCTAGCATTCCACTATTAGGTTGTTTCATTCCAGCTGTGCCTGTAAAGATGAACATTTAGACTGACAATAGTCTTTTGCTTTTGCAAATAGCCATGCAGTGGACATCCTGATCCACATTTGCTGTACTCATGGGGATTTCTGAGGGAGACACTTGTAGATCTGAAGTTGCTGAGTCAAAAAAAATATGTACTGAGCTTGGGCGCGGTGGTGTATGCCTGTAATACCAGTACTTGGGAGGCTGAGACAGGAGGCTCGCCGGATTGAGACCAGCCTCAGAAACTTAGAGAGACCCTGTTTCAAAATAAAAAATAAAAAGGGCTGGAGGTATAGTTCAGAGGTAGAGCACCCCTGGGTTCAATCCCCAGTACCAAATATACATATATAATATATAAATATAATAAATAAAATATATAATATATATGCAATTATATACATATATGTAAAATCAGGATATATATTTGGTGTTTTATATTCTTTATTATATATTATACATATGTATAATATACATGTATATTATATATGTATAATATAATTATACATATGTATAATATAGTTACACATATGTATAATATAGTTATACATATGTATAATATATGTATAATGTAAAATTATACATATTTATATAATTATATATATGTATATATAATTATATTATAAAAATATAATATAATTATATATAATATAACTATATTATACATATGTATAATATAATAAATATATATGTATAGTATATAATATATGTAATTATATACATATATGCAAAATCAGGATATAAAATGAATTGGGAATGGATCTGAAATTTTACATGCACATAAATTCTTAGTTTCGTTGTTTGACTAGCGTGTGCATCCTGTGTATTCTCTGCTCCTTATTTCACCTGTTTTCTTTGACAGATCATCATAAGTATTCTCTTACCACCCACCATTTTGACTCTGGAATTTAAAAGCAAAGCTGAGATGTCGCACGTCCCCCAGCCCCAGGATTTCCAGTTTGCGTGGTATTACGGTGACCAGGACTCCCTCAGCAGCAAAGAAAGTGCTTCTATGGTTAGTGCGATATCATAGTAAATTGAGCTTTTATGATGTTGACTGTACAAAAACATACACATCTATAAAGTTCATTTATATAGTTTCCTGTTAAACAAAAAATTCTGTTACCATTGTTTTAGTCCAGTAACCTGTCCTGGGGTTATATATTATTCTAAAATGTTTCTGACTCATCAATTAAGCATTTTGTTTTCTTTTGTCTAATCTTACTATATTGTATATAGCATGCATTATAGACCTGATTAACCACCATGTGTAATTAAGCAAAATTTTCGATTTCTACTTCAAAACCAAAATCAATGACTTTGTTATTGTTATTATTTTTTGAGTGGTATTGGAGATTGAATGCAGAGACATTGTACCTCTGAGCTACACCCCAGCCCTCTTTATTTTTTATTTTGAAACAGGGTCTCACTAAGTTACTGAGGCTGGCCTCGAACCTGCAGATCCTCCTGTCTCAGCCTCCCAAGTACTGGGATTACAGGCGTGTGCCACCGTGCCCGGCTTCAGTGACTTTATTACATTTAACAACTGTCTGAATTTTCATTTTCCTTTGTGAGTAGTAGAATAAATTGACTTACTACTTACTCTAAAGCAACAATGAGGGATGCCTCATGTCCCTGAAATCCTCGTTCATAAAGATGCTTGTTAGAATTTGTGCTGATCTTCACGGTTCCACTCCATGAATCTTTTCGTCCGTTCCATCCAGTGGCTGTGGATAGTTTTACTTGCATTCCACACGTGTGCTCTTTCAGGAGTGACTAGAGCTACTTCTCTGGCGGTTTTTCTTCACTGTAGTGTCCACCATGCTGTGAATATATTCTTTGCTGTCTATGTCTCCACTTGGATCATTGCTTATAAAATTGTCATTTACTGCAAGGTGCGGTGAACATCTTCTTTGGTACTTATGCTTTAATGAAGCATCTTTTCTGATGTACTTTTCCATTTCTGGGTTATTTATTATTATATTTAAAAGCATGTTCAGTAAATACAAAATGAAAATGAATTAGTTGTATTTAGTGTTTATGGCTGGCATCTGTAGTAATTGATTATCCATTCTGATTGGTTGATATCCCTGGCAGATCAGTTGTTGAATATTTTAATTATTACTCCTGATTGGTTAATGTATGTATTCTCCCCTCCCTCCCTCCCTTTTTCTGCCTGATGGTTGTATCTGGGGTTCTCAGAATCCAAGAGGACAGGAACATTCTAAGCTCCATAGAACATGAGAGAAATCATCTCTTATAAGCATGAGCTAGTTAAAATTATTACATATGTGAGTGTACTGGCTAGATGATACCTTTGCTAAGTTTGGACCATTTCAAAAATTTTTTAAGGAAAGAGAAGAGATGTAGTGAGTCCTGATGGCAGCTGTCTTTGAATTCAACTCAGAGATAGGCCCAGTTAGTACTTTATATACGTAATAATCCATTCCAAACTGCCAAGAGTAACTGAGACCTAATGGAACACTCCTAGAAGAAGTAAGAGAAGTTATTTAAGAACAAGGTCATTACTTAAATTGATTTCTGAAGTGGTATTGATGCCATTAAAATCTCAGGAAATGGTAACTTTTCTAATTGCTTTTTTGCCATTCCAGCTTGAGGCTGGTTCAATCCTGTGGGAAACCGGGTCAGTCCCCACATCTGAGTCAGGACCGCAATCCCAGTGTGCAAAGCGAAGCAAACTGAACAACCAGTCAGGTGCTAAAGATAACCCATCGAGATGCCCAAGGCCTCAACAATCACCTTTCACTGCAGTTATATAAACAATCCAAGCGAAGGCTGATTCATTCTTTGGCTTGAAAAACCTGGAAGCCTTTGTTGAAGAAACAGGCTAGTGTGAGAGGCTGTGGAGAACATTCTTTTCTTTTCATGTTACTTTAAAAATTACAAAGTGAGCCGGGTGTGGTGGCGCACACCTGCAATCCCAGTACTTGGGAGGCTGAGACAGGAGGATTGCAGGTTTGAGGCCAGCCTCAGCAATTTATCAAGACCCTCAGCAACTTAGTGAGACCCTGTTTCAAAATAAAAAATAAAAAGGGCTGTGGGTGGGTGTAGCTCAGAGGTAGAATACCCATGGATTCAATCCCCAGTACAAAAAAAATTACAAAATGAATACATTTCCCAATAAAACTTAAAACCTCATAGAAATAAATCACTTCCCTCACTGCCTCCTTAGTCTCCCTCTCAAAAGTAACCAGATGCCGGGCGTGGTGGCTCATGCTTGTAATCCCAGTACTTTGGGAGGCAGAGACCGGAGGATCCGGGTTTGGGGCCAGCCTCAGCTCTCTCGCTCTCTCTCTCTCCCTGTCTCTCTCTTTCTCTCTCTCTCTACTTGGTGAGGCCCTCCGCAACTTCGTGAGACCCGGTTTCAAAATAAAGTATAAA
>PVJS01028153.1:0-10280 GCA_004027185.1 Glis glis
CTAAAAAAAAAAAAAAGGATACATTTCCTTTGAGTAAAAAAAAAAAAGTGTCATTGTGATTTGGAATCAGTTTTATTTTAATGACAAAACTTATTATTTTGTGTGTGTGTGTGTGTGTGTGTGTGTGTGTGTGTGTTACTAGGGATTGAGCTCAGGGGCATTCTACCTCTGAGCTACACCCCTAGCCCTATTTTATTTTTTATTTTTGAAACAGGGTCTCACTAGGTTGATGAGAATCTCACTACTTGCTGAGACTGTCCTTGAAACTGCAATCCTCCTGTCTCAGCCTCCCAAGCACTGGGATTACAAGCCACCACACCTGGCTAATTAAAGCTTATTTTTGTGAGAATTATTAAAATGCTTATGTCTTAGTGTTTGGGGGATCTTTTGTGGAAAACAAATGCTGCTTCTGGACAAACAGGTTATGCCTCTGGCAGTTTCATTTGCAAATACATGTTTCTTTAATTTATTAGGAAGACTCTGAGCTCTTGCCTTTTTTGTTTAAATGATTGTTTAAATTTTTGAGATCAAAGATGCCCAGGCATCAAAACAAATACTGTGTTGTGAGCGGGGACTACCATACACATTTGAAAAGCAGCTTGGGTAGCTTAGGCCCAGTGTGTGCTAAGACATCCAAACTTGTGAATTTCTTTATTGTTCATGGTAAATAAGATGTGTTGCAATTACTGAAGTAGAAAAAAACAAATGAACAAGATTTTTTTTGCCCTGGTCTAAAAGCTTTCTCGTTCTGAAACCTTTTAGGTCCTTTTGGTGTGAACCACGGGGTGGAGCTTCATTCAGACGTTATAGAGTACGCAAAGCAGAAACTGGACTTCTTCATCAGAACAAGTGATAGCTTTGACAAGTATGATCAGACACTACCTATTGGGTCAGCGGGCATGAATTATAAGTTAATAAATTCGGTCAGGGAGAAGGAATTTAGTTTACTAGCATGCAGATGCCAGCAATCATGACTGGCAAGCATCTTTAGCTGATCCTAGGTCCTGTGTGTGCCTGCTCTAATTGTTGTAGTATTTTGTGGTTTTAAGGGCCTTAGGTTTTGTAACTGACATCTGTGTAAAGGTACTTTTTCACCAATATAAAAAGAGAAGAAAACAATTTCATTTTGCTCAGTTTTCATGTTTCCATTATAAACAACTTTTTATCACCAAATTGTTTCTTAAATAAAATTGTCCCAGGCCGGGCGTGGTGGCGCACACTTGTAATCCCAGTACTTTGGGAGGCGGAGACCGGAGGATCCGGGTTCGCGGCCAGCCTCAGCTCTCTCTCTCTCCCTGTTTCTCTCTCTCTCTCTCTCTCTCTACTTAGTGAGGCCCTCCGCAACTTCGTGAGACCCGGTTTCAAAATAAAGTATAAAAAATAGGGCCGGGGGTGTAGCGCGGAGGTAGAACGCCCCTGGGTTCAATCCCCGGTACCGCAAAAAAAAAAAAAAATTGTCCCACTTATCTCTATTTGTTTATATAACTAGCTCTTGTCATTTTAAAATAAAGCATTGAAGTTGTTAGTTTAGGGGTCAAAATTTTTAGAGAAGATGTGCTTTTCCCTCTCACTTGTCAAGCTGTAGGTCTCGAATATGGTGATGAAGTCAAAAAACAGAGTAAAGTAACTTTAGCTGTGTCTGAAAAAGGCTAAATGTAGATAATTTGCTGAAAAAAAACCCTACTGTTCAGTACATCTCTCTTGATCTTTATTATCAACAATAAAATATATCAGTAATGGAAACAACAACAATAACAACAACAACAAAGAAGTGTGACCAGAGATTGCTTTACATTTGGGTCATGCTTATGACATTTGTTTTCATTGTGTTTTGTTTGGAATTTCTAGGGTTCTATTCATGTAGTGTAATTCTTTTTGGAAGTGTGGCTTCCAGTTCCTGGCCCCAAAACTGTGTTACATTGTTCTGAGGTTTTACGATTAAAACATGAACTGTGGTTAGCATAGATTTGCTATATGATCTTGTTGCAATGTGATACATTTAATTACAAAAAACATAACATTATTTTTCTTCCAGGTTTGACTTCTGTGAACCTTCCTTTGTTACTGGCAATTGCCTGGAGATTTCTCCAGATTGTTCTCAGTATGATCGTGTGTACTGTGGGGCTGGTGTACAGAAAGAACATGAAGAGTACATGAAGAATCTTCTTAAAGTTGGAGGGATCCTTGTCATGCCCCTGGAAGAGAAGGTCAGATTCCCTTCACAACTGACATTTTTGTACTCTAACTGCCAAGGTCTTTTCCAGACAGTTTATGTACCCTTGTAACTGTAACAGCTTCCACCATTGTATAAATAAGGAAAAAGAGGCAAGCACAGGAGAGCCTGGAGAGCTTGTGCAGGTCCTACAGATCCTAGATGGGGCTAGGACCTGACTTAGGTGCTTGTGGCCCTTCAGTTCTCTCTCTGTCTCTCTGTCTTTCTGTCTCTGTGTCTTCTCTTCCTTTCTTCTTCTCACCCTAGCTATTCTAATTTTTAATTCTAATTGTTATTATAACCATTCTAATATCAAAATTATATATACATTTGTTAGAGTAATTCTGTTTTGTTAGACTTGTTAGATACCTAACAAGCTGCTTGTTCATAGTGTTCTTTGCTTGCCCAAAACTAACCCAGAGCAGTTTTACAGGAGGGAGTGCTTTCCTCATCACATGGGCTTGTAAACTTTCTCAGTTCTATTTCAAATTATGGGTACATAGCTGGGAATGGTGGTATGCATCTGTCCCGAGTACAAGAATATGGCAAGATTGTGGTCCTGTTTGTTTCATTAGGGATTAATAAATAATACATTTTGATTCCATCATTTCTTTCCTTCCAGTTTTTTTGTTTGGTGGTACTGGGGATTGAACACAGGAGTGTTCTACCTCTGAGTTATATCCCCAGCTCCATTTTATTTATCTATTTTTATTTTGAAACAGGCTCTAACCATGTTATTGCATGCTGCGCTTGAACCTGTGATCCTCCAATCTCAGCCTCCCCAGAACTGGGCCATCATTTCTTCTATATTCAGTAGTTTACTTCTATAGATAGAAAACCCCTTTCTACTGGCTTGGTTCCTCTGAGATACTTTATATAAGAGGGGTGAGATAAGTTTCAATTCTTAACGTTTGTTTATTAATTTTCTCAATAATTTGGTTGTCTAGCATTGGCCATAGGTGGTGATCAATGAGGTTTTGTTTGTGTTTTAGTATCATCATGAATTCATCCATGTACACATACTTTATATTTTAATCATAGCATGATTTTCATACCATCTTTGGCTAAAGCCTGTTCAAGTTGGCTCTAGGGTTTGGTACAAACTTCATAGTCATTGATAGCTTTGTTGCTTTCTGGTAAGAAAAGATGCTCCAGACTTAGTTTGTATATTTTTTACCTCAGGTTTGGAATTGGCTATTTCTCTGAGGATTTCTGTTTGATTTTAATGTGAATTGGTGTTTAGAGACCACAGTTAGGGCCCTAGAGTGCTCATTAATACTGGGTTTGTGTTATAATTGGATTTCTAAAGCGAGGACACACACAGACTCTGTGGGTAGTTTTGCTTTGTTTGGAGATAAAATGTACCATGAATTCATACTGGCAATGTCCAGCCCAACTTAATGACCAGGGCACTTTACAACCTTTATAGTCTTGGACCGGTGTTACCCTTTTCTCTCTTATTGTTTGTAGAACACAGTGTCACCATTACCAAAGCAGGCTTATTTCCAAAAGTAGCTCAAGATTTTACTTATTTTTTTGTGATGCTGGGGATCAAGGCTAGGGCTTCCCACATGCTAGGCAAGTGCCCTACTACGGAGTTACAATCTCTGTAGAATTTTACTTCTTTTTCTCCTTTTTGTCTTTCTGTTCCACTAGGAATGTACAATCTAGATACTATATTTCAAAGTCGCTTGAAATAATACTTCCCTGTAAGGTCATGCCACCAACCTGACACATAGTTGGCTCATTTGTTTACTTTTCTTTCAGTTTTGGGGGGTTGCCATTCTAGGAGTTTAACTTTGATGAGATTTCATAAGCTCCTAAGACTAAACAAATACTCAAAATTTCTTTCCACACCTGTTCCTCTGCTCTGTTTGCTCACCTGTAGGTGACCACTGTTTGGTTTGCTTTTAGTTTCTCTTTACTTAGAAATGTATACAGATAGCTGGATGCTGTGGCACATGCCTGTAATCCCAGTACTTGGTAGGCAGAGACAGGAGGGTCATAGATTCAAGGCCAGTGCAAGGTAACTCAGCAAGATCCTGTTTCAAAAAAAGGGGGGGTAGCTGGGGGTATAGCTCAGAGGTAGAACAACTCTGGGTTCAAACCCTAGTACTAAACACACACACACACACACACACACACACACACACAAATGTATACAAGCAAACCTCTTCATAATCCTCCCTTAGTGTTTCCACTGTCTACCCCCCAGCCATATGCAATAAAGGTTTGTATAGTTTTTTTTTTCAGGTTTTTGTATGTATATTTTCTTGTTTACTTCTGTGTTTGATGTTAACTATATCTAGAAATTATTTTTCCCCTTATATTGTCTACCTAAAAAATCTTAGGCTGGTATATAAGAATGTGTTTTAATGAGGATATTTTGGCTCTTCCCAGCCTTTTTGCTGTTATAAACAGTGTTCTGTTTATAACAGCAAAGAAGAGCCTGTGCATACATCTTTTTATGAGTATTCTTGTATCTTAATCTTTGTATCCATGATCTCCAGGTACAATCTCTAAAGTAGAAGTGCTTGGTTAAAGACTCTACATTTAAAACTCGACCATTTCCAAGGCAGTGCAGTCAGCAGCATGAGAAAAGAGCTTTTCTGAGTGCTTGTTGCCTACTTCCTGAGTGGCAGTTGCTGTTTCTGTGACTGTAGGGGTGATTGGCTTAGGTACATCTCTGCTCTTCCTGCTCAGAACATTGTTTTAAGTACATTACTACTAGCTGGGTATGGTGGTGCACACCTGTAATGTCCGTATTTGGGAGGCTGAGACAGGAGGATTGCCAGTTTGAGAATAGTGTGGGGTACCTTTGTGAGACCCTATTTCAAAATAATAAATAAACAGGACTGAGGGTGTATCTCGGAGGTAGAATGCACCTGGGTTCAGTCCCCAGTACTAAAAAGCAAACAAACAAACCAAAATAAAAAATAAAAAGGGTTGGAGTTGTAGCTCACAGGTAGAATGCCCTAGATTCAATCCCCAGTCTCTCTCTCTCTCTCTCTCTCTGTAACACACACACACACACACACACACACACACACTATTTATGTAGAGGACATTAGAACTCTTTGTTGTCTTGCAAAAGTACATTGGATTTTTTTATTGAAATTGTTTTATTTTGCCGGGAGTGGTGGCACATGCTTGTAATCCCAGTACTTGGGAGGCTGAGACAGGAGGATTGCAGGTTTGTGGCCAGCCTCAGCTACTTAGTGAGGCCCTCCACAACTTAGTGAGACCCTGTTTAAAAAAAAAGAATAAAAAATAGGACTAGGGGTGTAGCTCAGAGGTAAAATGTCCCTGGGTTCCATCCCCAGTATTGCAAAAAAAAAACAAAAAAAGAAATTGTTTTATCTCCAGATTATTTTGAAGATTGTGGATATATTATAAAAACTTTATCTCATCTAGAATATGGAATGGGGATATAGTTTTATTTAAAGTTTTATATATAACTTACTGATTATATTAAATAGTTGATTTTTATTATAACTAGAAATGCTCCTTTTTGAAAATATTTTTGAGGCAGGTGTGGTGGCACACTTCTGCAATCCCAGTACTTGGGAAGCTGAGACAGGAGCATTGTGTGTTCCAGGCCATCCTTACCACCTTAGTAAGACCCTCAGGAACTTAGTGAGACCCTGCTTCAAAAAAAAATAGACCCTGTTTCAAAATAAACAAAAAGACTGGAGTTTTAACTTGGAGGTAGCTCCTAGGTTAAATCCCTAGTACCAAAAAATTTTTTTTCTTTTCCTGAAAAACAGTTTTTGAGCTGGGCGTGGTGTTGCACACCTGTGATTTTAGTACTTGGGAGTTTGAGACAGGAGGATCAGGTTCGAGGACAGTCTGAGCAAGTAGTGAGACTCTGATCAACCTAGTGGGACCCTGTTTCAAAATAAAAATACAATTAGGCTTGGGGTGTAACTTGGAGGTAGAATGCCCCTGGGTTCAATCTCTAGTACCACACACAAAAAAAGAGAAAAACAGTTTTTGATGGTATATAAGGATGTAATTAACTTGTTGATATTTACCTAACACATGGCTACTTAATCCTCTTAGGGAATCTTAGTTTTCAAGGATTTGCCTGCTTAGCTACTTTCATGAAAGATTACCATCTAATCTAAGCATGACAGAGCTGACCAAAAATAGTACTGTGGCCTATTTAGGTCATTTGGAGACTGGCCTAGTCACACTGAACAAATGAGGCTGTGTTATCTAATTTGATGCCTGGTGCTTTACTTTAATTCAAAGGAAGTATTTTGATGGCCTACACTGCAGTATATTAGCCACCAAATTCCAGTGTACTTTTCACGTGCCTCCAGGACATTGTCTGCCAGGAAGCATAAGAACAATTGCCTAGGTATCTAGAATGAAATGTTTGTACTGAAGAAAGTCACAGTGAATCTTCAGTAGTACCTGGCATCTGTGCCTGACTGGCACCCCCATTACTGCAGTGATGTCTGTAGAGTTATACTCCCCAGAAGAAGTAGGCTGGGGTTCTGGGTGGCTGGAGCATCATGGTTGTGTGTTTTCAGTTAAATTTTTTCTGAAGTCAGTCCTTCTCCAACCTCTCCCCAATCACTGACTTTTTTGAAAGAACCCAACAAAAACATCCTATAACAACCCTCACCTTAGCTGGGCGTAGGATTACATGCCTGTAATCCCAGTACCTGGGAGGCCAAGACAGGAGAATCACAGGTTTGAGTCCATCATTAGTAACTTAGTGAGGCTCTCAGCAACTTAGTGAGGTACTATTTCAAAATAAAAAATAAAATAGGAAGCCAGGCGTGGTGGTGCATCATTGTAACCCCAGTACTTGGGAAGCTGAGACAGTAGGATCTGGGTTAGTGGCCAGCCTCAGCTACTTAGTGAGGCCCTCCGCAACTTAGAGAGACCCTGTTTCAAAATAAAGAATAAAAAATAGGGCTGGGGGTGTAGCTCAGAGGTAGAATGCCCCTGGGTTCAATACCCAGCCCCCCACCAAGAACCCCCACCTTCCTAATCTGATTTGTACCTGTTGTCCTTTGATTAGTTTCTCTGTCATATATATTTCCTATAAAACAGGTAGGAATAGGGGCTTGAATATATTCAGGCTAGGAATTTTTGCAGGAATATTCATAAGTTATCTGTACTTCTTGCTACATCACATTAGGGGTCAGATTATTACATGTTGGTGTATCTATATTTCTTAGATTTTATATCTAGGAATGAGTACACATGAATATAAGCTATGTATCATCCAAAGCTTTTGGGTGTTTTCCTTTTGTCTTTGGGATAGCTGACCAAGATCACACGCACAGGCCCTTCTGCTTGGGAAACCAAGAAGATCCTTGCTGTGTCCTTTGCCCCTCTGGTCCAGCCCCGCCACTCGGAAACAGGAAAATCCAGGCTCGTCCAGCTGCGTGAGTACACTTATTGTGCTTGTCTTTTAGATCTTTTAATTTCATTAGAATTGTAAAGGAAGCAAAATTTACCAGAAACTTTTTGATGTTAAAGAGTGTTTACCCCTTATTGAACTTAAAATAGTATAAGGGATTTTAGGCATTTAAAATTTATAATCTAGCAAGGAAGATCACATGTGTGAGGCCAGTCTAGGCAATTTAGCAAGACTCTGTTTCAAAAGTAAAAAATAAAAAGGGCCAGGGGTATAGCTCAGTGGTAGAACCCCTGGGTTCACTTCCCAGTACCACAAAAAATAAAAATAAAAATTGTAATTTAGCCAATTTTATGTTATTTTAACCTTCTTTTAGATCTACTAAAAGTGGTTGCTGGCCATGCCATTTAGAGCAGTGGACTCACAAAAAGGGAGCTAGTTCTTCCCTGTGGGGGAGACAGATTGTCTGCCTTGCCTGCTGGGAGAGAGTGATGGTGCCTGAGTTCGGTGCCATCTGTTCCCTAGAGCATGGAACACCTGCTGCCTTGTGGGTAGATGAAGGGCGGAGAGCGTGTTTCTGCTGCTTGGCCAGTAGTGATGGGAAACATTCTGTGGAGCCTCACACATCTGTTTTCCTCCTTCAAGATGCAGACTCAGCAAGGAGCTGGCACCAGGCTCTCATTAATTCTACACATGGAAGCCGGGCGTGGTGGCGCACGCTTGTAATCCCAGTACTTGGGAGGCGGAGACCGGAGGATCCGGGTTCGCGGCCAGCCTCAGCTACTTAGTGAGGCCCTCTGCAACTTCGTGAGACCCGGTTTCACAATAAAGTATAAAAAAAAAATAGGGCCGGGAGTGTAGCTCGGAGGTAGAAAACCCCTGGGTTCAATCCCCAGTACCACAAAAAAAAAAAAAAAAAAAAAAATTCTACACATGGAAATGAGAATTGCAATTTATTTGATTTAAAACAAAAGTATTAGCCGGGTGTGGTGGCGCGCACGTGTAATCCTAGTACTTGGGAGGCTGAGACCGGAGGATTGCAGGTTCGAGGATAGCCTTAGAAATTTAGTGAGGCTCTCAGCAACCTAGAGAGAGACCCTGATTCCAAATAAGAAATAAAATCGGTCTGGGGGTGTAGCTCGGTAGAATGCCTCTGGGTTCAATTCCCAGTACCATAAATAAATAAATAAATAAATAAAACAGAACTATTCATCAGGCTCTCTGATCATATAAAAAATGGAAAATAGCCAGGCATGGTGGCACATGCCTGTAATCCCAGTACTTAGGAGGCTGAGACAGGAGGGTCGCAGGTTTGAGGACAGCCTCAGCAAGCAGTAAGACTCTCATTAACCTAGTGAGACCCTGTTTCCAAATAAGAAATAAAATCAGGCTGGGGGTATAGCTCAGAGGTAGAATGCCTCTGGGTTCAATCCCTGGTACCACATACACACACAAAGAAAGGAAAATGAAACAACAACCCCAAAACCAAGGAAAAAATCTACACAGTCCCCATCTAAAGACAATACATTTTAGTGACTTCCTTCCAGAAATGTTTTTCAATTTTGAGGGATCATGTATGAAATAGTCACACTTTGCTGAATATAAGTTATATGACATAGACAAGGTCCTTGAAATTTGATAACAAGCAGGAGTGGAACAAAGGGACTTGGAGAGACCAGAGAAGGTTTGCTAGAGGATGTTTGTGCTTGAAGGTGAAAAGGAATTTCCTAAAGAGAGAAGGGGAGGGAAAATGTTAGCAGAGGCAGGGGCAAAATTAAAATGCACATTCTCCCAGTGTGGTCAGAATTGGGGTATGTGGGAGAAGCTAGACTGGTATGTAGATTTGAATTCATCATGTAGGCTGTGGAGAGCTACCAAATGTTGTAAATGAAGATGCACTCTGTCTATATTGTGCATGACCTGGTGGTCATTTCGAGAGTAAGTTTGTTAGGTGTGTATTCTAAAAATCTCTGCAGGGAGTCTCTCTTCAGCAAATGTTGCCCTTGATAAGGGAGGGCACCAGCTTCCAGAGCAGGAAAGTGAGGACTCTTGGGAGCATTTATGAGATTTTTGAGGGCCTCTGTGGGAGGTTTGGTCAGGCCTGGATCACAATCCTGACAATGACTTTGCCACCCTGATGTGCTTGTTTTGAGGTGAAGGCTTCAAAGCCAGTGTTGGGTCATACACATTCACAAGACTCTATTTGGGGTTCCTGAAGTGAACATCAAGTTATCTGCAATTTTTATCTTCCCTGGCCAGAGTTTTCTAGACTATTAGTTGATGAAGACAGTGGAATAGAGAAATGGCATGAGTGTAGCCAGTATACAGGGAGGTTTCGTAACTTTGACATGCACTGTGGGGTCAGATCTCAAATAGAGTTGATGAACAGGCAGACAGGAGACAGGAACCAGTCAGGAAGCTGTTGGGATTTTTCAGGTAAAAGACAAAGAACAAGATGACACTGGCCTCTGCGGTGAGAATGTTCAGTGACTCATGGCCTTTCTGTAGAAGGTTAGGAGAGCCTGAGGTGTCCGTTGTCTTTGGTGGTTGTAGGTCTGGGGAAACTCAGGACCCAGCCAGGACTGGGCCAGAAGCCGGGGAGCTGGTCTAAGCCCCAGAGTGGACATAAAACCAGGGGTCAGGAGGCATGCCAGGGAGGGAGGGTGATAGATGTTGGAGCCCTAGGAAACA
>PVJS01028153.1:10380-25820 GCA_004027185.1 Glis glis
TCCCCTCCCCTCCCCTCCCCTCCTCTCCTGTCTTGTCTTTCCTTCTATTTTTTTCCTTTCCTTTTCTCATTTCTGTACTGGGAATTGAACTCAGGGGCATTCTAACTCTGAAGTATATCCCTACCCCTATATTTTTATTGTGAAACAGGGTCCCTAAGTTGCAGAGGGCCTCACTAACTTGTTGAGGTTGGCTGTAAACCTTCAATCCTCCTGTCTCAGCCTTCCAACTACTGGAAGGCTATGCCACCATGCCTGGCCGAGACTAATTTTGTGAGGACAGGAAAGGTGGCAGGTAATAGTGGGGTGGGAGGCATGACCCAGGTACGCAGTGGAGCTGCAGGACCACAGGTAAAGGCACTACTGGAGCCTGTCCTGGAGAAGTGAGAATGGCCCCCTTGTCCTTGGAGACAGAGAAGCCAGAGAGGAAGCTTGGTGTTGATAAAAGAGGGAGAAGGTGCTCCTACTTCTCTGTGAGAGCCAGGGACACAGGTTTGTGCTCCCAGAGAGCAGTGGAAATTGTAGGGATTCTTTGCAGGCCTCTCTTATTTTGGTAATAAATGTAGACAGCATAAGAACCTTCTCTATCATGTGGACTGTAATTTGAAAAGGTTGGGTACTGGATGGTGTGTATTTTATGTTTAATGTGTTTATGTATGTATGTATGTATGTATGTATGAATGTATGCATGCATATTGTAGTACCGAGGATTGAACCCAGAGGCATTCTGCCTCTGAGGTAAACCCCAACCCTTTTTTATCTTTTATGTTGAAACAGGGTCTTTTTAATTTGCTGAGGGCCTCGTTAATTTGCTGAGGCCTTGCTAATTTCCTTGAATCTGCAGTACTCCTGTCTTAGCCTCCCAAGTACTAGAATTATAGGCGTGTACCACCATGCCCGGCTATGTTTAATGTATTTAAACACATGGGCACTAATGCCTTTTCCTTTTGAGAAAAATCCCTGCTGGGCATGCTTGTCATCCTAGTACTTTGGAGGCTGAGACAGGGGGATTGCAGGTTTGAGGACAGCCTCAGCAATTTAGTGAGGCTCTCAGCAACCAAGTAAGACCTTGTTTCCAAATAAGAAATAAAGTCAGTCTGGGGGTATAGCTCGGAGGTTGAATGCCTCTGGGTTCAATTCTAAGTACCACACATACACACAAAAATCCCTTATATATTGCTGTGTGTATTGCCTGCATTAAATTGTGATCTTTACTTTAATTGCCAAATGTTCTTTTTCCTTGGTGCGCTTTGGAGTTTTTGTTTTACCTAAAAATGTTTGAATTTGCACTTCTCTATTTTAGTAAGAAAAGGAACAAATATTCAATTTATAAATTGTGATGGTATTAAAATAGATAAAAGAATGTTGGAGATATATATTCACTGTATTACTACTGGATGGGTATTAATACATGAATAAGCACATTAAATAGAGCAACAGTTTGTCAAAAACAAGCTAAACTTTTTATTTTGCCCTTGACTGGTAGGCCAAGCAATATTTCTTTCTTTTCTTTTCATTGTTAAGAATTATGGTATTTGAAGCCGGGCGTGGTGGCGCACGCTTGTAATCCCAGTACTTGGGAGGCTGAGACAGGAGGATCCGGGTTCACGGCCAGCCTCAGCTACTTAGTGAGGCCCTCCGCAACTTAGTGAGACCCTGTTTCAAAATAAAGAATAAGCCGGGCGTGGTGGCGCACGCTTGTAATCCCAGTACTTTGGGAGGCGGAGACCGGAAGATCCGGGTTCGCGGCCAGCCTCAGTGTGCGCGTGTGCGCGCTCGCTCTCTCTCCTCTCTCTCCTCTCTCTTTCTCTCTCTCTCTCTCTCTATCTAGTGAGGCCATCCGCAACTTTGTGAGACCCGGTTTCAAAATAAAGCATAAAAAAAATAGGGCCGGGGGTGTAGCGCGGAGGTAGAACGCCCCTGCGTTCAATCCCTGGTACCGCAAAAAAAAAAAAAAAAGAATAAAAAATAGGGCTGGGGGTGTAGCTCGGAGGTAGAATGCCCCTGAGTTCAGTCCCCGGTACCGCAAAAAAAAAAAAAAAAAAGAATTATGGTATTTGAAAATGTATTTTGAAAAACACCATATGAATGCAAATTAGAGCACTAATCAACATTTGCTTTGAGTACTCTCATATTCTTTTAACACGTGTAAATAATTGCTGGTGAAATAAAAAGGTGTTAGGGAATTGGATGTTTAGGCCTTGCGTGTCCGTTCACACACGCTTCACCCTTCTTGCTCCCGGCTGCAGCACCCCTGGCTGTCCGCAGCCTGCAGGACTTGGCCCGCATAGCCATCCGGGGCACCATTAAAAAGATCATTAATCAGGAAGCAGTGAGCAGGAGCGGAAACGGACTGAAGAGCACGCCCAGGTTTAAACGACGGAGAGTGCGCCGCCGTCGGATGGAAACGATTGTCTTCTTGGACAAAGAGGTCTTTGCCAGTCGTATTTCCAACCCCTCGGATGACAACAGCTGTGAGGACACAGAAGAGGACCGGCGGGAAGAAGAGAAGATCCAGACAGAGACCAGATCAGACCCTCCAGTGAACTTCCTCCGCCAGAAGGTCCTGAGCCTCCCTCTGCCAGATCCCCTGAAATACTACTTGCTTTATTACAGAGAAAAATAAATTCCTGTTTGAAAAGGGGAGTGAGGAAGAGCTGCTTGTGAGTTTGATTGTGCCACTGGGCTGTGAGGGGTCCTGGGAGCAGATGCTGGGGAAGGGAATGCTGCACTCTGGGTCTTGATTGCCCTCTAAAATTTTGATTCCATGCTGTGACTTATTTAAATATAATCTGACACTGCATAGAAGAGTGTTTTCCTCAAGTGGGTAGGAGCTTGTTGTGGTCTGCTGAAACACTAAGGTGCGTGGAAACTGTCCCTCACAGCAGGCGCACGCTGCACCTTGTAAATGAAACTGAAGTCGGAACTGCTCTGTGTGAAGTGAAGCATCGTTTGTAAATGTGTAACAGCTTTCCTTGGTGTACTGTTCAAGTTTGAATTATATACACTGAATTTGACTGAACCTTAGTTTTCTACATGAGGAAACATTGAAACTCCTTCCCTTATTGTAATCAAAGTAATTAAATCTTATATGAGGTTTCAACTGTAATTTTTATAAGACAAAATTGTGAGTGGGGGAGGAGGAATAAAAGTATGAAACTGCCAGATGTCTCACTGGAATTCCAAAAGACTTTCAAGGAGTCTATTTCTGATACCTTTTCTTATCTGTAAATGAACCACTGTCAGGTAACTTCTTAAAGAATATCCTGAAAATGAAACAAGGTTTTTATTTATATGTGTAAGTATTAAGCTAAATAACTTCTACCCCAACCATAGGATGACTACCCCACTGTGAAGAACATTATGGATTTCTAAGGTGTCAACATGCTGAATTCTCAGAACCAGGTGGAAAGTGTTGTGTCTGCAGGAAATAGATTAGGGAACATTATAGATAGCTTGTGCTATTTTGACTTCAGTTTGCTATGTTTCTGTGATCACATTAGAGTACTGAGTCATAGATTTTATCTTTTATAATTCTGGAGAAAAAGAGATATGTTAGTTTTGTAAACTTTCTTAACAAATATATGTATTTTAGTAGCTCCATTGCATCAGAACAGTTTAACTCAGTGACTTGTGAGGTCCGTCTTCTCCAGGCCTTTTGTTAAGAGCTTTCTATCAATTTGTGGGTCTAGAAAAAAAAGCAATCTTTCTAGCAGTCAGATGGCAGAATGATTTGAAGGGACAATGTTGATTCTAAAACATTGGTCCTTTTAATAAAGATTTTTTTTACCCAAAGAATAGTGTAAATTATTAATAATAATTCCAGGTGTTGATGTCCAAGTATCTTGATTTTATGATTGTCTTTAAACCTTAGCCTCTTGTGACTTGCTTGGAGGGGTTTGCTGTCTCTGTGGCATCTCCATCTTAACTGGTTATTTTAGATTTATTCTTTTTTTAGTAACAGAATCCTTCCCCCCCTACAATACAGTCTGCATGCATAACTTGGAAAATGTATATATTGCCCTACATTGGTAAATATAACTATGTAAAAGTTATGTAAAGAAACTATGTAAAGAAAGTTCATAGTTGTTTTTACCTGCTTTTAAAGTAAAAGCCAGGCTTCTTTCTTTCAGAGAGAAATGCATGATTTAGGTTTACTTTTAATATTTATTAGTTTGCAGATCCTCATTAACATTATTCTGATTGATATGTAGACTTCTGTGTTACATGGAAATTTTCTGGACATAATATTAAATTAATGATATTGATGAAATGTGTTATATTAGGTGACTTGGCTAAATTTTTTCCCCTGGAATTATCTTTGTTCTGAGATTTTTTAAAAACCACTTTGCCTTTATGCTAGATTATAAAAATCATTACAATGCAAAGACATGTTTTTCTTTTTATATGTTAAACTTTTCCTAGCACTTTGTATTTACATGTTGTCAGCTTGTGGTTTTTAAACCAGAATTCAGTTAAAAAAGAAGTTGTAATACATGTGAGAAATAAGTCAGTGTAAGTTTTCTGGTGATTAAGCATGTTACACCAGAATTCAGTATAACACAGTACTTTCTGTATTCAAACAGGTAAGTCATTGTATAGTCTATATTATCTGCAAGATCTATATTGTAAACCACATTCTTGACAACTCTTTACTTTTATGTTTGAGTAGTCTGTATTTTAACACAACTTATGTCTTGAAAAGTAGTAAAGCCATAGATCTGTGCAAAACAAATTTCAAGATTATAAATATTAAGTATGTATGTAATGTGAGACTGAAATATGTATGTAAAAATAATTTTTCCAGTCTGGAACTTACAAGGGGAAAATCTAAGAAATTTGAAACATTGATCTTAATGAGCCAACATACATGAATAAACAAATGAATCAATAAAGGTAGTTAAGACATTTTATTGTCAGCATTACTTCTGTGTCCTGTGTGGGATTAAAATTTTTTACTACATTCCTTTAAAAAATCTCAAAAAAAGCCGGTCATGGTGGCTCACGCTTGTAATCCCAGTATTAGAGAGGTCAGCCAGCCTCAGCAAATTAGTGAGGCTCTCAGCAACCTAGTGAGACCCTGTTACCCTTTGTTCAAATGTCATGTTTTGTGGGGTGGGGTGCTGGGGATTTAGCCCAGGAATATTCTGTGTCTGAGCTACATCCCCAGCACCCTCCCTTTTCTTTTTTTAGTTCTCACTTTTGAAATTTGGTCTCACTAGGTTGTCCTTGAATCTCTGATCTTCCTGTTTTAGCCTTTCAAGTATTGGGATTACAGGGGTGGGCCACCATGCCCAGTTCCCTGTGCTTTTCTTGCAAGGTTGACACAGGCACATCAGTTGCCCTTCTGGATACCTCGGTGAGATATGGGGGTGATGGTGCTGTGTTGTTCATCTGATGGTAGAGCTAAGTGAGGGTATCAGGCACCACCTCCCACTCCTGATCCTGCTCTTACAGACATCTTCTGTCTTTCAACCATGGCAGACAGGGTCGCAGCCTGACTTTCTCAAAGCTAATGCGAGCCCCTTTAGGTGGCTGGGTATTGCAGGATAATTCGCCACCCAAGTTTTGAGGGTCTCAGGCCCTGCACAAGACCCTGCTTCAAAACAAAAAGTAAAAACAGCGGGGGGAGTTGCTAGAAGGTAGAGTGCCCCTGGGTTAAATCCCCGGTACCAAGAAAAAAAAAAGCAGCCGTTCCTTGGTGCAGCACTTGCCTAGAGTGTGTGGCCCTGGGATTGATCCTCAGTTCTGCAAAGACAAAGAAAATGCAAACTTTGCCCGTGGGGAGGGATGGGATAGGATAGGAGGGAGGGCGGGACAGGAGGAGGGGCCGGCGACACAGCTTCCCCCCTCCTCCAGGCACGCAGCCGGCTTGGCCACGTGAGGGCTCCTCTCTCCCTGCTGTAGCTCCGTGGCTCCCGCGCTACAGGCACATCTCAGGCATCGGGGGACAGCCACAGGTATAGACGGCTCCCGGGGACCTGGCCTCGCAAACGGCCGTGTTGATTGCCCCCCCCTCCCCCGCGGCCAACGGGATTGGCATAGCGTGGACTCTACACTGCAGCAGGGCGCTGCCTGGGACGCTCCTCAGCGTGTGCGTGGCCTACCTTCACATCGGTAAGCGTCATCGCCCCTCCCCATCGCGGGTCCACCCCAAAGTTGGCTTTACTGGGGAGGGAGTGGAGAGGCGGGGTGCGTGAGCTGTGGGCGCATAAGGCGGCGGGGCTTCAGCCATGGAGACAGGTGGGGCGCTTAGGGGCAACCTGGGCAGATGTGGACAACTTGACCCTCTGACTTTAAGCACCGACGGTAACCGAAGATGAACGGAGATGAACGAAGGAGGGCTGCTGTGGCGTGTGGCAGATCCTTTGTGTTTTGACACCACCGCCCCCGCCACACCCCCCCGCCCCCGCCCCCGCCCCCCCCACCGCAGGGTGTGGCAGATCCTTTGTGTTTTGACATCACCACCACCACACCCCCATCCCCTCACCCTGTCTCTGGAGCAGGTGCGCAGAGGGGACCACGTGGCCACCAGCGCCCACTGTGGGCCCAGAAGTGGCCTTGGGCTCCAGGCTCCCTGCTGCCTGCGGTGCATCTGAACACTCTATCCCCAAGTGTGTCTTAAGTGTTACTCTCATCCCCACCGCCCTCAGGTTTTATTCTGCATCCTGGCCATTGACCTGTCACCCTGCGCACATGCTCCTCCACCATCCTGGATGCTGGTAGGACTGATTGGCTCTGGCCTGGCTCCACTTGTTCTCCAGCTCCCCTTTTAAATTAGAGAAAGAATGTCCAGCCAGGGACAGTCTCGACAAGCTGTTAGACTCTCATCAACTTAGCAAGACCCTGTTTCAAAATAAAAATTAAAAGTGGCAGCTGGTGGCACAGCTTGGAGGAAGAATGCCCCTGGGTTCAATCCCATGAACCCCCTCAGCCAAAAAAAAAAAAAAAAAAAAAAAAAAAAGAAGGAAAGGAAAAACAGGTTTTGTGGTGGCACACACCTGTGATCTCCATACCTGGGAGGCCGAGACAAGAGTATCACAGGTTGCAGGCCAGCCTCAACAATTTAGTGGACCCTCTTTAAAAAAAAAGTGTGGGAGATGGAGGTCAGAATTACATTGCTGAGCCGGTCGTGGTGGCGCACACTTGTAATACCAGTACTTGTGAGGCTGAGACAGGAGGATCTGGGTTCTCGGCCAGCCTCAGCTACTTAGGCCCTCTGCAACTTAGTGAGACCCTGTTTCAAAATAAAGACTGAAAAATAGGGCTGAGAGTGTAATCTGGAGGTAGAATACCCCTAGGTTCAATTCCTGGTACTGTGAAAAAATAAATGCATAAATAAATAAAGAAGTAGATTTCTCCTGGGTTAAATGTCCAGTCCCCCCCACAAAGAAAGGAAGAAAGAAAAAAGGAGAAGCGATTCGTATGTTACAGGAAATTAGACCCCAACCTGTCACCATATACAAAAAACAATTAAAAACCCTTTAAGCCCCAAATTATGAAACTGCTAGAAGGGAACATGAGGGACATGCCTTAGGCTGTTGGTCTGGACAAGGAGTTTTTGGATACAACCCCCAAAACACAGAAAACCTAGCAAAATTGATGAATGGGGTGAAATCATACTAAAATGTTTCTGTACAGCCAAGAAAACAAACAATAAAGTGTAGGGACAATGATCAGAAAAAGAATCTTCAAACTACTCATTCAAGAGATTCATGTCCAGATTATAAAGATAACTAGTTTCCCCAATGTTGTTTGTTTAATAGATGATCCTATTGCCCATGTATGTTATTGTCGCCTTAATTGAAAATCAGTTGCCTTTAACTTTGCAGGTTTATTTCTGGGTTATATATTCTGTTCCATAGGTGGGTATGTTTGTTTTCCTTTACATATGGTGCTGTTTTGGTTACTATCACTTTGCAGTACGTATTGAGTTTGGGTGTTGTAATGCTTTATTGATTTTCTCTTTTGGCCTAGGATTGCTTTGGTTATTCAGGGTCTTTTGTAGTTCCATGCAAATTTTAGAAATTCTTTTCGTACTTTGACCGGAAAGTTACTGAATCTGTACATTGCTTTGGGTACAGTGGGCATTTGAAGAATATTAAATCTTCCAATCTTTGATCCTGGGAGATCTTTCAGTTTCTGTGTCCTCTTCAATATCTTTAACTGGTGGTTTTTATTTTTTTTAAATTTTATTTATTTATTTATTTTTTGCGGTACCGGGGATTGAACGCAGGGGCGTTCTACCTCCGCGTTACGCCCCCGGCCCTATTTTTTTATGCTTTTATTTTGAAACCAGGTCTCACGAAGTTGCGGAGGGCCTCACTAAGGAGAGAGGGAGAGAGAGACAGGGAAAGAGAGAGAGAGAGAGAGAGAGAACGCGCGTGCGTGAGCTGAGGCTGGCCGCGAACCCGGATCCTCCGGTCTCCGCCTCCCAAAGTACTGGGATTACAAGCGTGTGCCACCACGCCTGGCTTAACTGGTGGTTTTTAATTTTCAGCAGAGATATCATTTGCTTCTGTGATTCCATTATTCCATTATTTATTTTTGGTGGGTATTTATTGTGAATAGGACCGCGTGTCTTGATTTCTTTCTCAGTAATGTTTCTTGTGTAACAAAAAAGGTGCTGATTTCTGCATGTAGATCACTTTCACTATGTTCCTGCTCTGGATAAGACTTCCATCTCTATACTGAAAGAGAGTGGTGAAGCTTGGCATTGTGGTGCACATCCGTAATCCCAGTACTTTGGAGGCTGAGAAAGGAGGATCCGGGTTCGCGGCTAGTCTCAGCAACTTTGTGAGCCCCTCTGCAACTTAGTGACACCCTGTTGAAATTGAAGAATAAAAAATAGGGATGGGGTGTACCTTTGAGGTGCAATGTCCATGGGTTCAATCCCCAGTACCAAAAAAAAAAAAGAATGAAAAAAAAGAAAAGAAAATGAAAAAAAAATTAGAACAAGAATGGTGAAAGTGGACACCCTTGTCTTGCTGATCATGTTAGATAATATGATTTTGGCTTTTCCCCATTCAGTAGAATGTTGACTATGAGTTTTCATATGTAGATAGACTTTATTATGTTGAAGCCTGTCCTTCTATACCATTTCCTGAGGATTTTCATCATGATGGATGCTATACTTTGTGGAATGCTTTTTCTAAATCTATTTATATGACCATATAGTTTTTATCCTTTGCTATCTTGATGTGATGCTTTACATTTACAGTTCTGTACATCTCACTTAATCCTTGTATTCCTAGGGTACATCCCACATGACTCTGGTCTATATCTTTATTTGCCGTTGGCTTGAATTTTCTAGTATTAGGTTGAGAGTTTTTGCATCTTTGCTCATTGTGGCTGTTGGCCTGCAGCTTTTTGGTATCCTTGTCTAGTTTTGATACCACGGTAATGCTGGACACACAGAGATGTGTGGCATTGTTCCTTCCTCTAACTGGTACTCACTGTATCTCTCCCTTAGAACTCCTGTTTTTTTGGATGAATTCCTACCACAGTTTTTACTTTTGATGAACAATCTTCCAATCACTGCTTTGCATACATTTTCCAAAAGCTTCTAACAGGCCAGGGTGGTGGTGCACCCCTGTGATCCCAGGAATTGGGAGGCTGAGACAGGAAGATCGCAGGCTTGAGGCCAGCCTCAGCAACTTTGCAGGACTCTCAGAAAACTGCTGAGACTCTGTTTTAAAACTTGTTTGTTTCTACAAATTAATGAGAACATGTGATGTTTGTCTTTTCCTTTGAGGTGCTGTGAATTGAACCCAGGGACATTCGACTTCTGAGGTGCACCCCCAGCCCTATTTTTTATGTTTATTTATAAATAGGGCCTCCCTAAGTTGCAGAAGACCACACTAAGTACCTGAGGCTGCCCATGAACCTGTGATCCTCTTGTCTCAACCTCCCGAGTACTGGGATTACAAGCATGCACCATCACACCCGGCTGCATTCACTTCCTTTTGGTATGTCAGAAAAGGACCAATTCTGGGCATGGTGGTGCACATTGCTACATCTATGATCTTTCCTTTAGTTCAAGTGTGACCTCGAGCAGTATAGGACGCTGAGCTCTGGTCATCTCATGTACCAAATGTGGACAGGTAACTAGGCGTGGTGGTGCACACCTGTTATCCCTGTACTTGGGAGGCTGAGACAGACACTCGCAGTTTTGAGGCCACCTTCAGCTACTTGGCGAGACTTTCAGCAACTTAGTGAGCCCCTGCTTGAAAATGAAACTAGGGCTGGGGTGTCACTCAGAGGTAAAATTCCCATGGGTTAAATTCCTACTATTACACCAAGAAATTGTACACATATATCTGTACATATGGACAAAATACAGAGGCCATGTGTGAGAAAAAAAAGTTGTGTGCGTACCAAAGACCGAAGTGGTGCATACTGAACTCTATGGAAATGATGTCTGCTATTTCTTTTATATGTTTCTTTGTACATGTGACTTGGGTGACTTAATGCAGTTCTTTTATTATTAATCACCTCTGCTGATGCCACCTAGAAGAACAAAAAACCTCTTACAATCTGTTAGCAATCTCTTGATAGAACTAAGGTAGTATTTCAGGACTTCTGTAGAATTTCCCAATATAGGTATGCATGTCATAGCTGGGCTTTGACACTTACTTATTTATGTATTCAATCATTAGTTTACTTATTTACTGGTGCTGGGGACTGAACCTGGAGGCATTCTATGTCTTAGCTACACTCCCAGCCCGATTTCATTTCTTATTTGGAAACAGTGTCTCCCTAGGTGGCTGATAGCCTGCCTAAATTCCTGAGGCTTTCCTTGAACCTGTAATCAATGCTTCCTAAGTACTAGGCTTATAAGCGTGTGCCTCCACCACACCCGGCTCACATCTACAATCACATGCTGCGGAGGAGAGGTCTGTAAAGGAGACAGAGCAAGGTAGGGGACGGAAAGGCAGGTAAATGTAATGATGTTGATTTCTGAGAATAGCTGCTGGCAAAAAGGAAGGTCAGGCCCTGTGTGCTGAAGAAAGAAAGTGAGCAACAGGGTGACCAAGGACTGATCATTAGATTTGGCTCCATGGAGGTTATTGATGCTCTCAGTAGATTCAGGTGGTGGGGACCACAGCTTATGGAATGAGTTCTGTGAGAAGTTGAGGGAGTTGAGAAAAATACCATGTTTCTTTGTATGACTAAGGAGGATGAGATGAAGTGATGCTGAGGCAGGACATTAACAATGGTTGTCTCTGAGATGTGAGGATGGTCTCATTCCAGAAAGTCTGCATTTTTCTCTTGTTTGTGGTCTGAGACAATCCATTTATCTATGTTAGGCAAAGTCTTCCCCCAGATTAGCATGACATCTCTCTGTAGGTCAAACATTTAGCTGAATTTTAAGATTTGGTCTATGTACTTATTAGGTTTATCTGTCACCGGACAGGGGTTGAGGAGGTTCCTTCAAGGGAGGAATGAAGTGTCCACTTAGCCGGGGTGGGTTCGTGACGTCCACTACTGAGCAAAGTAGGCCCAAGCCAGGCTTGGTGGTGCATGTCTGTAATCCAGTACTTGGGAGACTGAGACAGGAGGATTCCAGGTTCAAGGCTAGCCAGCCTGAGCAATGTAATGAAACTCTCAGTAACCTAGCAAGACCCTATTTCAACTCAAAAAAATTTAAAAAAGGGCTGGGGGTGTAGCTTGGAGGTAGAATGTCTGTGGGGTCAATTCCTAGTAACACAAAGCAAAACAAAACCGAACAAAACAAGGCAGGACAGAAACAGTATAGGTTTAAGGCCAGCCTCAGCAACTTAGCTAGACCCTATTTCCAAAATAAAAAGAAGGGGCTGGGGCCATAGATCACAGAATAGTCCTGTGTTCAATCCCCAGTACCACCACCATCACTACCAGACAAACTAATTTTGCAAGTAAGGAATTATTTATGGACACCAAAGGTAAAGGTCCACACACCCCAAAGGCACAGTGGAGACACACCCAAGGCAGAGCTCTCTGCTGAGACACACAATATTCCTGGGAAAAAATGTGCAGTTATCATGTATGCTGCTTTGAAAATCGAAACCCATGACAATGACAATCATTTGAATTTGGGGATTCAGAATGTTAATAAATGCAGGAAATAATAAATGCTATCAGTGAGGGGAGCGCACTGAGGTCACCAGGCCTGACCCTGAGTTTCGCCATTCTTCTTGCCACTGACATCTGCTCCCTGTGCTGACTGTGCAAGGGATTATGGGATGAGGGCTCAGCCATTCCTGAGATGTGAGACCTGGGTAACTGGTGAGGCCTGGCTCAGTGCCTGTTTCTCTTTTATTACTCACTGATCTTGTTCCTCAGAAGAGCCAGAATGCTCAAAGCAGGTCACATGTACCAGGAAGTGAGATAACTCATTCGCATCAGATTGTATGTCTGTTCTTTTTTTTTTTTCTTTGTACTAGGGAGTGACCCCAGGGGCATTTTTTTCTTTGAATTCCACCCACCCCCAGTCATAAATTTTTTATTGATTTTGAAACAGGGTCTCTCTCAGTAAGTTGCAAAGGGCCCCACTAGGTTTCTGAGGCTGGCTTTTGACTTGCAATCCTCTTATCTCAGCCTCCCAAGTACTGGGATTACAGGCCTGGGAGTTCAGTCTCAAGGCACATTATTCATATTTAAGGAGAGGTTTTTTCTTTCATCCTCCCAGTCTTGGGGATCAAACCCAAGGCAAGACTTTTACGTTGGAGCCACACCCCCTGCCTGCAGTTTTCAAACTTATATAGCGGCAGAATATTTTGTTCAAATAACCCTAGTGAAGAAGCCAAATATCTGCAACAGAAAAACACCAAGGAGCTCTGACTGAGGCTGCCCATGGGGGAAAATGTAACCAAACTCCCAATTACCCTGCAGCTTTCTCACGGACATCCCACGGGCAGTGCGGTGACCACTGGGCTTGGTGACCTGGAAGGTCTCTCCTTGTTCTGAGATAGTGAGTTTCACTGTCCTGTTCCTGCTGGACACCCAAGAAAGCTGTAGAGATGATGCTGGCCTGCCCCACAGGTTCCTAAAACTGGTCAGATTCTAAAGAGGACCCGAAGGTACCCACAACATAAACTCTGAGAATGAGAGGAATTCATTGACTCATGAACCACAGCATCTCCACAACCTTTCATAAAGGGTGGTGGACTGAGACAGGAGGATTGCAGCTTCAAGGTAAACCTTAGCAATTTAGCCTCCAAGTACTGGGATTACAGGCTCATGTCACCATGCCCAGCACTAGCTCCATTTTTCAGCTTGAAAGAAGTGGACTTCAAAGATACAGAGCCAACATAAAATCCAAGCCTTCCGACTCCAATAGGATGCCAAGTGCTTCATAGCCAGTCTGCTGCTTCTGGCTGGGTTGTGGGATCTCTGAAAGAGGTGGTTTTGGACAGGAACCTTGGAGCCAAGTTTCTGAGAAACCTCAAGGTCAGGATAGAGCAATAGCTAGGGCTCAGCTGTAGAGAGTGGCTGAGGAGCCCCTGGAAGGTGCCGGAAGAGGGGAATGCATTTTACTCTGTTTATGAATCAGAGAGGAAACCCACACATTTTCCGGGTACAGCAGCGGGGGGCAGGGTGGCTTGAAAGGCTTGGAAAGCAGCTCGGGTTCCAACACAGCTGGTGAATTGGAAATGTTAGCATGGCTCACCTCTCCGGCGTGTTTGAGGGTCAGGTTTGAGGAAACAGGCAAAGCTTTGTGTGTGTGTGTGTGTGTGTGTGTGTGTGTGTTGTCAGTGAGGTAACTCAGCATTGTTCTGCCTCTGAGCTACATCTGAGGCCTATTTCATTTGTTTGTGGTATTGGGGATTGAACCCTGGTAATTCTGCCTATGAGCCATACCCCCAGACCTTTTTTATTACACACAGGGTCTCGGTAAGTTGTGGACAGTCTTGATAAACTGCTGAGGCTGTCTTTAAACCTGCGTTCCCCTTGTTTTAACATCCTAATTACTGGGATGACAGGTGTGTGCCAGCACGCCAGCCTCGACCACACTTCTTGCCTGATTAGGAAAGAAAGGCGGGAGCCTCACCACATCCATCTTGCCCAGGAAGAGCTCCTTGGGGAAAGCTCGGATCGGTGGATTGGCGTACAGCGTGCGCCAGCTTGCGGCGAGGGACACCAGACCCTGTCAGGCTCGTGCCACCGCCACCTGATGTAGGAAGAGCACTCAGCCGCTCATCCTGTCCGCCTTCCCTTTAGCACCAAAGTCATCTCCTGCTTATTGCCACTGCCCGGCGCCGGCATGAGGGCGTCTGTGTGCTTGCCTATTTGCAGTCCCTTGCAGGCTGCAGAGATTCTTGGCGTGGTGGCTTGACTGCCCAGTTGCTCTGCGTATGCGCAGGCACGCCCTATGCAGGTACGGAGGGGCGTGGCCCCACTGCCTTAGAGGCCGGCACTTACATAGGCATGCCTTATTTGGGTGGGGCCCCACCGGCTTGACGCCTGGCTCCACTGAGCTTGTGTGGTCACAGCCATTGCAGGTGATGTAGGGGTTGGGCCTCACTGGTTTGATTGTCCATCCTCTTGCTGGAGGGATGGCGGCGAGGGGCACCGGCTTAGTGAAGCTGTCCTCAATCGTTGGCCTAAATGTTATCCTAGGGATGCTTCCCAAGTGCCCTGGGACCGAGGGGCTGCCCCCTCCCCGCCTCCCTTTGGCACTCCCAGGATGATGCCTGTTAAAAGGAAGGAAAAGAGCCGGGCATGGTGGTGCACACTTGTCATCTCAGCACTTGGGAGTCTGAGAGCAGAGGATTGCAGGTTTGCAGCCAGCCTAAGCTACTTAGTGAGACCTTGTTTCCAAATAAAGAATAGAAAATGGGGCTGGGGGTATAGCTCAGGGGTAGAATCCCCCTGTGTTCCATCCTCAGTCCCCCCTCGTGATAAGGGGAGGTTGGAGACATCATGTACCGGCACAGGAAGCACAAGACATGAAATGTGAGCCAGTCTCCCGTTCCACTTGTTTCTGGGGTCTTTGTGAGTGAGTGTGTGTGAGGCATCATTGGGATTGAAGTCAGGTTGTATGCTACCTCTGGTCTATCCCTCCAGCCTTATCCTACTTCTTAGTATGTAACAGGGTGATGCCAAGTTCCTGAGGGCCTCACTAAGGTGCTGAAGCTGGCCTCAAAACTACAGTCCTCCCGTCTCAGCCTTCCATCCTGGGGTTATAGAAACACATCATTACCCACGGTTTATGAATCCTTTTATTGCTTTTTGGTGGTACTGGGGGTGTAGCCCAGGGGCCTTCCACCTCCGAGCTACACCCCCACCCCATTTTTATTCTTAATTTTGAATTGGGGTCTCACTCAGTTGCCAAGTGCCTCACTAAGTAGCTCAGGCTGGCCACGAACCCAGATCCTCCGGTCTCAGCCTCCCAAGTACTGGGATTACAAACCTGCGCCACCACGCCCGGCTTATGGATACTTTTGATAGACCCAACTTTA